>OX336418.1:2795285-2860285 GCA_946903255.1 Schistosoma spindalis | reverse complement strand
ATCATCTTTTATTACATCTAATAATAGTCTATTAAATAATCATTTACATTCTAATAATGTAGAAGATTCATTAAATAATAATAATAATAATAATAATTTATATCTTACTAAATCAAAATTAAATCATTCAAATGATTCAATAACAGATTGTTTACAAGTTGCTAATTATTTATTATCTAATAATACGACTAAATCACTTAATGATGAAATAAATAATCGACAAAATGATTGTTGTTGTCCAATTAATACAAATTTCCCAATTGATTCTGTAAGTAGTATATATATTATATACAATTCCATCTCCCCCATTTCACAATATGTATGTATCTATGTATGTATGTATGTGTGTGTGTGTGTGTGTATGTGACTATTGAATGGTTAAAATAAACAAATAAACAACCTTTAGAACTTTTACGTAATTGATTACTATCTCCTTATACACAATCTTTCTTCTATATATTACCACCACTGAATTAACTACTCCTATGAATCCGGTGTTCATCTTGTTGTGCTAATGCGATATGGCAACTTGGACCGATGCATATACGTGCCTGGTCCTACGTTGCAGCTGACTGACTGACTGATTACATTTTATGCAATTTTACTAATCATCATTGTTTATTCAATGTATATGTATTTCTGCTGTTTCTTTTTATTTTGGTTAGCCTATTTCTCAATTATCATCAGAATATGATCGTCGAATATTTTTAAATGAAGAATCTGCTAAATCTTGGATTTTTAACAATTCAAATAGAAATATTAACGGATTATCAGATTCGGAACAATCAAAATCAATTTTAGATAGTACACAATCTCATCGTAGTACAAACGAATCATCATCATCATCTACAGGTATATCCTATTCACCTCCTACTAGTACTATTATTTTAGATTCATCAACAAATTCAAGAATTTTAACTACACCATTTAGTTTATCTTCATCTAATTGTCAGATTTATTCAGATGAAACTATAAAACTTCCATTTAAAACAACACATTCTAATTCAGATAATACTGAACATATTAGTATACAATCTGAAACTGGATATAATAATAACAACATTATTACTGATCGTTTTTTATCCAATTCTACAACAGCATCTGCATTATATTCATTTCTTGGTCTTAATTCTATTAATCATATAAATTCACATTTTTGTCAACCATCAGCTTCAATTTTTCAATCTAATTTATTACCTATTAATCAAGCAGCTATAGCTGCATTATTATTACAATATTCTAGAGCTGTAGTAACTACTTCAACTACTTCAACTATTTCTATAAATTCTACTATATCTAATTATACAAATTGTCCTATTGTTACTTCACCTCTTCATTCGTTACAATTACATAATTCAATTGATAGTGTACAAAATTCATTAGATCATTCAAATCAAATTAATAAATCATTCATTCAAACAACAACAACAACAACAACAACATCATCATCATCATCATCATCATCAACAACAACAACAACAACACAATCAATTCCTTCAATTCATTTACCTTTCTCTACAAAAAATCATTGTACAAATTCGGAATTTATCAATTCATTAAATATTTGTGATCAACAAATTAATTTATTAAAACAATTTCCAAAATTTTTAATTGATTCTAATACTGGAACAGTATCATCACCAAATGAATTAGTGATTCCATCATATTTAACAAATCAATCTGCTGCTCATTCATTGGTATGTTAATTGTATGAATTCAATTAATTCTATTGTTTATTTGTATTTTATATTTATATTAAAACATTATACTATTTTATATTTTGATATACGTTCCTATACTAGTCATCTTATTGTTGATATGATGAACACATAAATATTGGTACAAGAGAACACCAAACAGATATGCTCCACATAAAATTTTCATTTTATTTGTATGTAGGCTGTGATACTGCTTGGGTGCCCAGACCGAAGTAGGTGGGTTTTCTTAGGGGGCCACACCCAGAGCCTTCGACCTGAAGATCTAACCCACAAGGCAGTGGAGCATCGTGAGGAGATGCAGTCCCATGGTAGCCAGTGGTCAACGATTGGTTTTATACGCCATTTGTTCCCTCAGGATACTGGAGCCCATGTGCATCATTGGTTTGGAATCCGGTTAAAGCGCTGGAAATTCGCTTTTCGTTCTCTTAATTTGGTAAACAACACCCCTGCCACGAGAACGCAGTGAGTAAGACTTCCCTGACAGCGGCTATATAAGCGTGGCCGTGTGAGAGCATTTCGAGAGGGAGGGCGGGCCCACACCGCTCTCGGCCATACCAGGGAATTTGGGGGCTATGATGAATATAGAAATTCTTCTACATAACTTAAGATTTCAGTATTACCCAACTCTAGTTAGATTTAGTAATTAACGAATCACATAAAAGTTTGTAGATAATTCTTGTCAGTAGGTGTATAGTATACTTGTTGAATATGTTGAACAGTTTGGTTTGTAGTGAAAATATTTCAGAGATTTATTGGCTAAACAATGCAAACACAAAAACGTTTATTTTTTTATTTCAGTACATAAACATTGGTACGAGGTTGCACGAAATAGATATGCGACATACAAGTCAATTGACTTGTGTATGGGCTGTGATACTGACCGGGTGCCAAAACCAAAGCAGGTAGTTTCCTTAGGGAGCTACTTCCGGAGCCTTTGACCTAAATGTATAATCCATAAGACAGTGGAGTAACGTTAGGTCATGCAATTCCATGGTAGCCGATGACGAATAATAGCTTCCGTCAGTGAATCATTGAACCCATGTGCATCATTGGTTTGGAATCAGAGTTTTCCAACTCCTCTACGTGGATCCTCAATATTCACAAACCCGGTTAAAGCGCCGGACATTCGTTTTTCTTCCTCTCATTTTCTTAAACAACATCCCACCGGGAGAAGGCAGTGAATAGGACTTTCCTGGTAGTGACTGTATACGCGTGGCCATATGAGAGCATTTGGAGAGGGAGAGTACACTCTCCCCACCCTTCGGCCGTACTAAGGCATTTGCGTTTGCAGAAAAATGGTTTTGTGCTTCATTTATTTATTTATTTTATTTTCATCGTTTATTTTAGGTAATATTTCTTCACTAGAAACAGTAGGATTATCAGTATGTTCAATAGACTGATTGAGTCTAGGTAGTATGAGACATTTCTCTATATATGTTAAAGGATTATGTGAATAAAACTATGAAGTGATCTATTATGGTAAACAATTCCTTAGAGATATTATATAAAGTTTAATGTTACTTGTCTCATACTATCTAATGCATTTAAATTGTTAATTACACTGCATATGAGAGTTAAGGTTAAGCTTTTTTTAAGACCTACTGCTTCAGTTTGGGCACCCGTGCAGTATTCCAGCCCTCACACAAATCGAATGATTTATGTGGCGCATAACCGTTTTGTGCCTTCTTGTACCAATAAATAAAAACTATGAATATGAAGAAAAATGAATTTATTCTATAATTTAAATATTACTCCCAATTATACTGATTGGTTGTTTTGGATAAACCTTTAATCTCTTAGATATGTCATATGTTAGTTACAAATTATATATATATATATATATATATATATATATATATATATATATATATATATATATATATATATATGCCTCCAAACCCTCCGGTACGGCCGAGAGTGGGATGGGCCCACTCTCCCTCTCGCAATGCTCTCACATGGTCACGCGTATATAGCATCTGCCAGACAAGCCCTACTCACTGCCTTCACGTGGCGGGGGTGTTGTTTACGAAAATGAGAGAACGAAAAGCGAATTTCCGGCGCTTTGACCGGATCCCAAACCAATAGTGCACATGGGCTCCAGTATCCTGAAGGAACGAATGGCGTATGAACCAATCGTTGATCACTGGCTACCATGGGACTGCATCTCCTTACGATGCATCACTGTCTTGTGGGTTAGACCTTTAGGTCGAAGGCTTTAGGTGTGGACCCTAAGAAAACCCACCTACTTCGGTCTGGGCACCCGGGCAGTATCATAGCCTTCATACATATCAATTGAAATCTGTGTGGCGCATATGTATTTGGTGTCTCCTTGTACCAATATCTATGTGTTAAAATAATATATATATACTATTACTTACGTATAATTATATTTAAAATAGTTTCAGAGATTCAATCCTAAATAATCCCAACAGTTCGTCCCATAAATTTGTTTAAACTTCTTCAGGATAATCATCAGAATTAAATTGCATAGAGCGTATGCCTTCTAAAATGAAATAATTATGTTCATTATTTTATACATTTGTAATTTCAGTGGTTGAAATCATGAGTCAATTGAAGTCAGATCACCATGGAAAACCTAGAAGCACTGGAAGGCTGTTTCGTTCTAGTATGGGACTCTTCAGCAGTGCGCATCCACGACCACTGAGCCGGCATACAACAGTGTTAATGTCTAACGTCCAGGTTTTCCATGGTGGTCTAACTTAAATTGACTCATGATTTCAACTATTGAAATTATTAAAATCTTCACAAAACCCCTTCTGATAATACATTTATTTTGTTGTTGTTATTTTCTCATTATATTCAAAATGCTTAACAAATTCAGATGTGACATTAGTAATGTGATTTCAATGATGAACATTTGTATTAAAGTTTTTATCAAGTTAGAATGACTTCATGTCTCATTCATTCATTTACACGTACTCATTGATCTGTAAAAATACATAAAAAATGTCTTACAATTGTAATTCTATGTGAAACATGTAGTTGAGGCAGTTGAGCAACGTTAGGCGATGCAATTCCATTGTAACCGGTAACGAATAATTGGTTCATACTCCATTTTGTTCCGTCAGTGAATCCTTGAACCCATGTACACTATTGGTTTGGAATCAGGGTATTCCAACTCCTCTACGTGGATCCTCTACATCCACCAACTCGAATAAAGCACTGGACGTTCACTTTTCGTCTCCTGAATTTCGTATACAACAATAACGCCACCAGAAGGCAATGAGTATGACTTCCCTGTCAGTGGTTGTTTTCATAAGACCATGTGAGAGTATTTGGAGAAGGAGAGCTTACTCTCCCCATTGATTACGGTAGAAAAAATGATGAAGATAATAGAAATTACCAAAAAAATAGTTGTGAATTAATCATATTACTTGAGATGACTAAAACACTAATAATTAATAATAATATTTGGAGAGGGTGTGAGAAGATGGAAATATTTAGGTACCTGGGCTTATAGTTGATTATATATTTTACTGAACAATGTTTAAATAATACGACTAGCTATGATAACTGTCGATTATAAATGAACAATGAAAATGTGATTCAATAGTGATAAGGGCAAGCAAACAAAATAGAGAAAATAAAGGAGGGAAAGCATAGCAGTAAATTGATCACCATGGCAGGACCAAGTGAAATACAATTTATTTTTGCATACACATAAACTTGGTTTTAGACGACGAACACTTACTACTTCTGAGTAACGTCAAAGTGTGCCATTATGCTGTTCATTTATTATTCGAAAGACTGTCAGGATCTAGATTAAATTCTTTAGGATGTATTTGTGGATCCTTTTAAGCAGTATTTTTCCTGTTCTTCCAATACATATAATATTGCATGTACGAGTAAGTATATGGATGCATTTTTAAGTAACTAGAGGAGACCTGTTATCCAAGTTATAGCTTCTGAATAGTCTATTATGTTCCATGCATGATTATTAGGTCTATGCAGAAAACGTCAATGAAGTAATTCCTATTAGTAGACACCTATTCTGGGGACAGTGGATTGTCGTTACGTCTAATTTATCGACTCAAAGTTTTTTTTTATTTATGAACTTTATGAATACTCTGTCTCGGTTAATTAACTTTGAAGAGTTTGTAATTCGTTATCGATAGAATCTTCAAAACATAGTTACTTTATCCTTAAGAACAGAATTCTCACAAGACTTGTTTTATATGTGATGGAACGGAAGCTAATAAATTGTCCATGAAGTCTTACGGTAGATCGAAAGTGAAATTGAACCGCGTTCTTATTTTGTTGTTGTTAAGTTTAAGAAACTCATCCAATTTCATGCTGCATCCTCTCACGTGAATTTTAGATCTACATAAGCTGTGTTGAAACATAGGTAGTATTGATCAACATTATCTCTAGTATCATACATGATAAAAGTTACATCGATATATCTCAAATAGAGTGGATTTGTTTACTCATATGTTTTAAGCTGCAAAGGACTGGCTTCTGTTGGTCGTTCACTACTCCCTTCCTGGGGTCCGAGAGATGGTGCAACACAGTGGTTAGAGACGTTACCAGATATGGCTCAGAATAGAAGCCAGTGACGATCCTGCTGTAACCTTCTTTTACTTTCTTCATAAAAAGTGGTTGTATCTTCCTTAACTGAAAGATTTCTTCTGGTTGTACCTTTCTGTTTCCCGATTATTATTATTATTATTATTATTATTATTATTATTATTATTATTATTATTATTATTACTATTATTATTATTATTATTACACTACCTTACACTAATCTGGTCTTTATTGTTCTTCTTTCTTTTCTTTCACGCTGCTTACCTTCTTTTTTCTCTCTCCCCATTCTCATTGTTTTGTGTGGCACATATATATTTGGTGCCCTCTTGTACCAATATTTATGTGTTCAAATAAATAAGTAAACATATGCTTCAGTTTTGTGTTTTCTAGTCCCAGAAAAAATATCGGCGAATGTAGAGTTTAGTTAGCTGCTTATTGGAAGACCTGTTTGTCGGTAGTACTTTTCGTTGAATTAAAACTGTTCATTCTTTATGCATAACAGTAATAACTCCTTCAGTCTCTTGTTTGGAAAAGCAGTCATGTCATCACGACTGAATATGGTGTAAATAGTCTTTTTTTAGTATAGAATTAGTTAATAACCTCTCCACATTGAAAGAAACCGTATACCTTCTGTCCAAGTTAATGCCGTCAGTTTTGTTAATAAAGTTGAAACTGTCTTTCAGACTGTATACAGACATTTTTCCATTATAGGTTCATCCATTTGGGTAAGCTATTGAGCAGCGTTATGATACGTTGGATTATTCATTACTAGGATCAGTTGTAGAGAGATATCAGTTTTTTTAGTCTTGGTTAGACTATACAAACCTTTTGCATTTGTTGGTTTGAGAACTGAGGTTAATAAGTGCCTCCAAAGTCGATGGTCTAATGCTAAACTCTCAGTTTAACTGATCGAATTGATAAAATAGCTATTCTGAGCAATGTTTTAGACCCTATCCGACTATCTCATAGTCACCATGTACTTCGGTACAATCTCATTCATATATTAGCACCAGCATTTTAATTACGACCTCTTCAAAGTAAGCTAGAACTGAAAAACTGCAATGTGCTAAATTAAATACGCCTGAAAATCTTCTTTGAACATGTTATAAAACTATTTCTGAGATGTCCTCTTCAAATTGAATCTTTATTAGAGACTGTCATACATTTAATTAATTCCGGAGAGGTACTTAGTCTTAAAGTGTTTTATGCAGGAAATTATTTATCATTAACTGTTAAATTAGAAAGGTTATTCTCATTAACTTAACTCTATAATAAAGGTCTTCTTAAATTATTAAAGATTTTACTTTCTTACGGTAAATCTCTTGTAATTTGTACCTTTTATAAATTTAAACCAAACGAAGATGGAAGTATTTGTCTCCAAATCCCCTGGTACAGCCAAAGGGTGGGGAGAGTCCACTATCCCTTTCCAAATGCTCTCACATGGCTACGTGTATACAGCCACTACAAGGGCAGTCCTACTCACTGCCTTCTCGCGTCACTATTGTTGTTTACGAAATTCAGAGGACGAAAAGTGAACGTCCAGTGCTTTATTCGAGTTGGTGGATGTAGAGGATCCACGTAGATTATTTGGAATACCTTGATTCCAAACCAATAGTGTACATGGGTTCAAGGACTCACTGGCGTAACAAATGGCGTATGAACCTATTATTCGTCACCGGCTACCATAGAATTGCATCTCTTAACGTTGCTCCACTATCTTATGGATTAGACCTTCAGGTCGAAGGCTCCGGGAGTGGTCCCCTAAAAAAACCACCTTCTTTGGTTTTGGCACCCGGTCAGTACCATAGTCCACACACAAATCAATTGATTTGTGTGGTGCATATGTATTCGGTGCCCTTTTATACCAATATTTATGTTTTCAAATAAATAATTAATGAAATAGAATACAATGTATCCATTGTATTTTGTTGCTTTGTAGTGTCTGTTATTATGTTAAGCCCATATACCTTATTCTAGCTTTCGGACAGCTCAATCTATTCATTCTACTTGTGTCACATTTTAACCTTTTTAATTATTCGCTTATCAATCTTGACTGTTTTTATATGAGCGCGTAGGTGTGTGTGTTCACTTCTTATCCTATTCATCACATGTCTGTAACTTATTTTTGTGTGCTTACCAGTCATCTCCACTGCGCGTCAATTTTGCTTCGCTTTTTTCTCTTCGCATCGTACCCTCGTTCGTTTGTCTGATCAACGATTATACAAAATCCAATTCTGTAGTGGTCGGTGTTCTATATATTCCTTAAACTCCGTATACAGTTCGTCTTGGTAACCGTCACTAAATAACAACGCTCCAACTGTATATTAATCAGAAGGCGAATACGAAATGTTAATTACGTTTATTGTTGGACCACACACAGATATCCGAAATTACAGATGCGTTAAGCTTGCATGAAATAGTTTTGCCGAAAGGCAAACAGGCAAGCGAGCGAGTAATCGATATGAATATGAATAACAAACGGACATATACGAACTCCAACTTACACGTATTTTTAATAACTTATACGATAGTTCTATCAGATATCTTAATTTCGTAAATTTCGATATTTCCCATCCTGTTACATTTGACATTTTTTTTTCACAAACACAGTCACTTTTGTATCTTTATTTGCTGGGGAGAGCTATTATAGCAGCTCAAGTTCTATTGTGTTTGTTCACATTTAATTCGGTTGTCATTTTATTAACTTATTAACGGACTGAGTCATCTTTATAACAACAACTTATCTATGCCATTATATCTTTATTATTGTTGCGAATGCATGAACATGTATGCTCGGCAAGCCTTACCGCCTATGCATTTATTCACGCTACTAGCCTTACTATTATCCGCTTAATTGATTCGATGATTCATTCATTTCACAATGTATATATATGTTCATGTTATTCATGTTCTCATTTATTGCTCTCGTCTCGCTCTATCGCTTTCTGGCTCTTGATCTGACGCTCTCTCGCTCGCTCGCGTGCCTGTTTGCTTTTTGGCACAACTCTTTCATGCAACCTTAACGCATCTGTAATTTTGGATATCTTTGTGTGGTCCAACAATAAACGTAATTAACATTTCGTATTCGCCTTCTGATTAATATATGGTTGGAGCGCTGTTATTTAGTGACGGTTATCGAGACGAACTGTATACGGAGTTTAAGGAATATATCGAACACCGACCACCACAGCTTTCTCTTCGACTACCTACATACAAGCTAGTTTTTGTAATTATTTTCAATTAATAACATAATATATTAACAAATAAATTGTTAATTAATTCCGTAATCCTTTTATGGTGTATGTGAGTAAGTTGGAAGAAAGCTAGAGGCGGTCAGACCAAAACATGACACAAATCCATGAACTCACTGACAAGTGGACTGAGCCATGCTGGTAGGTTTTGCTCTATGCTTGCGAAACCTGGCTTCTCCGAGTTGAGGATGTTAGACGTCTCTCTGTGTTCGATCATCGCTGTCTTCGAAGGATTGCTAATATCCAGTGGCAACACCATGTTAGTAATGCAGAGGTTCGGCTTCGGTGGCTTGGACATGTTCTACGAATGTCGTCCCAGAGAATTCCACGTCGTGCACTATTTGCCGACCCTGGGACTGGTTGAAAAAAACGGAGAGGTGGTCAGTGTATGACATGGTGTCGTGGTATGAAAGAAAGCTGCAAAGGGCTGGCTTGTGTTGGTCCTTCACGACTCCCTGGCTGGGGTCCGAGAGATGGTGTAACGCAGTGGCTAGAGACGTTATCAGATATGGCTCAGAATAGAAGCCAATGGCGATCCTGCTGTAACCTTCTTTTACTTTCTTCATAAAAAGTGGTTGTATCCTCCTTAAATGTAAGATTTCTTCTGGTTGTACCTTTCCGTCTCCCCCATTATTGTTCTTTTTTTTATTTTATAATCCCCTACGTTCCTTACTTTTTTTTCCGTTCTTAAATTCTCATTGTTTTGTGTGGCGCATATATATTTTGTGCCCCCCTGTACCAATATTTGTGTTCAAATAAATAAATAACCTGGTTGGTATCCGCGAGACGATAGCAACCGATGTCAATAGCTCGAAATAATTAAATATATTAGCTTATTTATAGCTGAAGAGAAAGCATAGAAATACAACTAATTCCATTATTTTATTATTTATTTATTTTAACACATAGGTATTGGTACAAGGAGGCACCAAATACATATGCGCCACACGAATCTCAATTGATTTGTGTGAGGGCTGTGATGCTGCCCGGGTGCCCAGACCGAAGTAGGTAGGTTTTCTTAGGGTCCACACCTAGAGCCTTTGACCCAAAGGTCTAGTCCACAAGGTAGTGGATCATCGTAAGGAGATGCAGTCCCATGGTAGCCGGTGACCAACGATTGGTCCATACGCCATTTGTTCCTTGAGGATACTGGAGCCCATGTGCACCATTGATTTGGGATCCGGTTAAAGCGCCAAACATTCGCTTTTCGTCCTCTCATTTTCGTAAACAACACCCGTGGTGTGAGAAGGCAGTGAGTAGGACTTGCCTGGCCGAGGCTGTATACACGTGGCCATGTGAGAGCATTGCGAGAGGGAGAGTGGGCCCATCCCACTCTCGGCCGTACCAGGGCATTTGGGGGCCAATTCCATTGTATTCTCTAAATATCATCGTCCTTTTTTGGCAACCTGCTTGAATATCTAGGCTACCTGTTCCGGTTATTTCGATATTTCAACAAGTTATCTTCTTTTATGTTTGTTCTAACAGATTATTATATCAGTTAATTACATCAGTTATTCATGTTTGTTTCTGAAAAGTGTACAACCTTTCGTTGTACAAGTTACAAAATAGTACAATCCAAGACATCGTGGTTGTTGGCAATATACATTGAAAACAATGTACATTATTCAGATGTCGATTGCTGAACTGCTAACATCTAACTGGAGATCATGCAAATACTTATCAGTAGGATCGATCAAAATATAGGAAACAGAAACTTGTTGAAATACTTTATTCTGAGAATTCTATATTGTACCAAAAATATAATACTGAATAAAGTCTCTAATAATAATAAGAAATTAAACTGTGTTATGTAACTCAAATTGAGTTTCTATCAGCTAATTGTTAATAGTTTGTTTCGATGAAAAATATTGATTACATGATGATGATTTATGTAATCATTCAACACATTGACAACTACTTATAAATTTTATTATTAGTAATAATTAATGTAGGTATTAGTTATACTGTTTAGTTAATTGGATTAAAGTTCAATGAATATAGATTCCTAGTGTAACGCTTTATCAGTTTGACACAGACATTTAACACATTTCTTTGGAAATATGCAAATAGATAAATAGGTAGTGTTCCCTCAAATGCCCTGGTACGGCCGAGAGTGAGGATAGTACACTCTCTCTCGGAATGCTCTCACATGGCCATGCGTATATGGCCTCTGCCAGGGAAGTCCTACTCACTGCCTTCTCGTGGAACAGGTGTTGTTTACAAAAATGAGAGGACGAAAAGCGAATTTCCGGCGCTTTGACCGGATCCCAAACCAATGGTGCACATGGGCTCCAGTATCCTGAGGGAACAAATGGCGTATGAACCAATCGTTGATCACCGGCTACCATGGGACTGCATCTCCTCACGATGCTCCACTGCCTTGTGGATCAGATCTTCAGGTCAAAGGCTCGGGGTGTGGCCCCCTAAGCAAACCACCTGCTTCGGTTTGGGCACCCTAGCAGTATCACAGCCCTCACACATATCCAATGAGATATGTGTGGCGCATATGTATTTGGTGCCTTCTTGTACCGATATTTATGTGTTAAAATAAATAAATAAATAAATCCCTCAAGATTACAGGTACACCTTGCTGACGAGTGCGAAGTAACACGAAATCGGGTCCAGGGTTTCCTGTCGACTACCCCCAACCACCATGTAGTCTCAACATAGTGCACAAAGTGTCGAGTCACCTAGACTGGTGATCACATTGCAACTTGGTCGATAGCATTTGAGCTGCACTAGTAAGGACTTGGCACACATGACATTGATCACCACCCAGTGATCAATCAATTGTGATTACATCTCAGTCCTACAGGAGGTCGATCGCTGCCCAGATAGCTCAATGGTAACGTCTCTGACTATGAAGCTGGATGATACGGGATCGAATCCGTCAGGAAGCACCACTTCCCTCAAAATGACACGTACACCTTGCTGACGAGTACCGAGTAGCACGAAAACCGGGTCTAGAGTTTCCTCTAACCACCATCTAATAGGTAGTGTTACATTTCTATTTCGTTTTAGATTGTGCATTATATTTCAGGTTTTCAATTTCTTCCCTTAAATATTTCCTTTATTATACATGTTTTTATACAGAGGCAATTAGCAAATACTTTATTCTGGAGTTCACTTGGTTCCAAAGCTATAGATTTACTATCAACATTTGGACCGAGCATATTGCAACCATCATCATTATTATCTTCACAAGAACAACGGATTAATTCAGTAAATTTTTCAAATTCTTCATCTATTCATAATACCACACCAACTATAACCCCAACATCTATAGCTGTAACAAAAAGTGGTATAAACGATTTTCCTGTAAATCTATTAAATACTATTACTTCTACTACTACTACTACTACTAGTAATAATAATAATAATAATAATAATAATAATAATAATAATAATATTGACAATCAAGTTCATTGTTGTAGAATTACTGAATCTATTAAAATTCATCAACCGAATACAACATCAATATCAACAATAAATAATCCATCTACTTTATTATTAAATAGTGATTTATTAAGAAATCAATTATTTTTACTTCATTCCAATAATTCTAACATGTCACATCATGTACAAGGTCTTATTAATTTTATAAATAAATCACCAACACCATTTCATGGTAAGTAAATTCATTGTATGATATCTTGTTTACATAATTCTAGTTGATCTGATTATATTCAGTATCATTGTGTTGTTGTTTTTTTTTTTTGTTTTTTTTTGTTTTTAAGGAATATTATCATTTAGTATATTCTCTTTAAATATATAACAAAAAAACAAAGTTCCCATTTTGATGTTAAGGCTTAGAATTGGCCTATATGCATTCTTCTTTCAGATTTTCTCGATATTGTCAGTAAATCATAGTCATTTTAAGCAGAGATAAATTCAAGATGTATGTTTTGTCCTTTTTGGGACTCATCAGCTGAATTCACCTATACAATCATGTTAATTTCATAATTCCATTGTATAAATAAATTGAACTGTTTTGTTGACTTAATTTGTATTAATAGTAATAGTATGAATAAACTAGTTTAAACAAAATAATATTGAAATATACTGAATACATTTAGAATGATTTTACACTTGATATAAATGGTAATAAAATTGTTACAGAATTAATAACCCCGACAGTTGTTGCTACCTTGACATGATGGTCGGGCTTGTTTATCGTGATAAACCAATCGATCTACACTGGCTGGAACAATCGTTCCTCAAATGTCCTACCATGCCAGACAGGTCGGTTGAAGAGTAGTAAGACTAAAAGCAGAAAACCGAAGGTCCGAAAGCGAATTCGTACTGTTGACTGTACAGAGGTGTGACGGTAGTTAGGTGTTTCGTTCAGACAACCAGCATAACAGCGATACTGCCTTCTCGCAAGGAGGGGTGAGGCTAAAAAAAATTGATCCTAAAAATGCACACCTCGCCTTATCCCACAGATATCCGTCTCCGGCGGTAAGATCTCAACACGTACGAAGCTAACACGACCTCAAGCAGTTGTCCCTTGGGCACTGTGGTCACGTCCTTAGGTCACTAAGACCACCTTCAATCCGATTCCTTTTTCAGGTACCTCCAGAAACACCCGTCCACGGTGTGGGTAACCGGCAAATGATAACTGCCCCTCATACTTCTAACAGCACTCAGAATGAATAACTGTAGTTACCTTTTTTCTTCTAGTTATAACTGTATTATAATGTAGCATATAACTACTCAATTTCAAATGATCACATTGATTTATTTTGGTGTATATTATAATGTGTAACAAGGTTATCAAACTCACTCTTTTCTTTTCTTTCTCTCTCTCTCTCTCTTTCTCTCTTATCTGAAAAAATGATATCTAAAATTTAGTACATCTTAATAATTTTCGAATGAACTGTATCCAAGTTAGATTGTCCATTAAATCAGTAATCTCATTGTAATTCATAAATTTCGTTAATGTTTCGTTTCTTTTTTCTTTTCTCTCTCTCTCTCTCCTCCTCTTTATTCTTTTCTTTTTTTTTTACGTTCTTATATGTTTTATTGTAAGTGTACATTTATTTCCAAGTTTTCTATTCTCTCTCTGTCTATATATATATTGAACTAATCTACTACTACTACTACTACTACTACTACTAATACTACTCAATTCTTGGTCAACTTAATGTATGGTATATTTTATCTAGTTATTATTATTATTATTGACTAAGGTTCTGTAGAAAATCATACTGTTTACTGTTTATTCTTGACTATATTTACGACTATTTTTATTTGTTGTGGTATAGATACATACATTGTATCTATACACTTAACAATACTCTCATACTGTACATAAATTTTTATATTAGAATATTCTCATTTACTACTATTATACTGATATAAATTATGTAATAAAAGAAGAAAGGACAATTTTAGTTGAAATTTTGATATGTTTCTTTCTAAACTATCTATCATTTTTCTTTTTTTCTTTTTCTTTTCTTTTTTTGTTTTGTTTTGTTTTACACAGAGTAACTTGATGTTTACACATACAAACATATTCGTTTATTTTCTTTACAATAATAATAAACAACAACAATAACAACAGGTTTAAACCTGTTATAAGCCGTAATTATGTTTTGTATTTTATTTTTCTTCTGAAAATGACAGTAATCATGATAGAGAATAAATAACATTGATTTCATTGTTGAATTTATTAAATTAGATCAGTTTATTTTACTACTTAATGTTTTAGAAACTAGTTGCACACGCACACACACACACACGCACTTACGCGCTCACGCACACACACACACATACATATACACACATGCACACTCTTCACTCTTGTAATAATCAGTTAGCTGATAACATGTATAGAGTATTCCTAGTAGTAGTACAAGAACTCAAGTATGACAAACTAATTTATTGTTTTATGCAATATTACAAAGTTCCTTCGTAAAATATCAAAATCATACATTAAATACATTATTTATATATGTTCCTTCAGTTGTCTTTGATATATTTTATGATTTTTTCAATTCTGTTATTATTCTAATTGTTCTCTTTAATTCAATCTTCTAGTGGCAGACATTTCACTTCCGACTACTGTTATATACTACTTATTTCTGTTAGGATATATAATGCATACACTACAGTATTAGTAGTAATAGTAGTAATATGAATGTGAACACAGGTATGGACAAATAAATGTATTTTAATAGTTGAATTCATGAGTCAATTGAAACTAAACCACCATGGAAAGCCTGGAAACACTGGACGGTCGTTTCGTCCTATTGTAGAACTTTTCAAGAGTGCTCACTCCGTCCTTCATACAGAATCGTGGATGCGCACTACTGATGAGTCCATTACGACCGTCCAGTTTTTCTAGGTTTTCCATGGTGGTCTAGCTTCAATTGACTCATGAATTCAAATATTAAATTATTAAAATCTCCATAAAATGTGTAAACGATACGTTCAATACTACCTTTGCAAATCGTTCATCAATTGTTTTAAACTTCACCGCTTCTTCAATGCTTTAACAATGGTTGAGATCATGAGTCTAATTTCAATTGACTCATGATCTCAACCATTGGAATTACTACATTATCCACTAAACCCCTTAGGATATGAATCAGCATATACTCACTGGTGATTGACTTCAAGAGGTATTTCCTGGAGTTCTAGTGAGAAGCAGTGATCAGTGCAGTCCAATCGGATCTGTTGTGAAATAGTAACTGACTGATGACAATGGTGGATGTGTTGCTCAATTTCGTGGATTGATTGAAGTTAGATATTAACAGCGTTGGATTCCAGTCAGTTCATTGGTCTAGAATTTAAGCGCTTGTGCGCGAGACTGATAGGTCTATAGATTCGAATCTCGCGAGATGAAATCATGGATGAGCGATTCTGAAGAGTCCTACGATGGGACGAAACGGCCATCCAGTGCTTCTAGGTTTTTCACGGTGGTCTGGCTAAAATTGGCTCATGATCTCAACCATTGTTAATCTTTTTGTTCATAAAATTTTTCTTATCTAACAGTGATATACTCGTACCTTGTGTAAGTTGTAAGATTAAAATATCATTATTTGTGTTTCATTTAAAGTGTTCTACAATTTCATGGTCTGAAAGAGATGGAGGTTTTTGTTATTAAAGAATTTTAGCAATGATTAGAGAAAGATTTTAACGATAGAAAAAATTTAAGTACATCATTTAAAACTTAATATACTTATAATGTTTACATCACTTAGGAAAAACAGTTACCATATCAACTATATATACTAATTGTTGAATACAACTGTTATGATACAATACACTATTTTAGAGATTAAATATTTAGAATTATTATCAGAAAGGGGTTTTTGTGCATATTATTAAGTAATTTAATAGTTGAGATCATAAGTCATTTGAAATTTGCAGTGTTTCCAGGTTTTCCATGATGGTCTAACTGCAATTGAATCATAATCTCAACTCCTAAATTTAAAATTATCTTTACAAAAATCTGAAAAAAATCCCAGATGAAATTCATAAAAGTAACTATCTGTTACTAGTTTTATGGTTGTCACTTTAACAATATTTTTTAATTTCATTTTAGTCTTTATCAGTATAGGATTGTGGAGATTAAGTTTTTAATTGAGATCATGAACTGATTGATGTTAGACTACCATTGAAAACTGGGAAGTACTGGACGATCGATTCATTCTATTGTGGGACGCCTCAGCAGTGCGCATCCATGATCTCGCCTCGCGGGATTCGAACCCAGGAATTTCAGTTTCGTACGCAAACACTTAACTTCTAGATCATTGAGCCAGTCGGTATCCAATGTTGTTAATGTCTAACTTTAACCAATCCACGAAATTTCGCGACCATCTTCCATTGTACTGAGGTAGATACCTATCTCTACCTGATACGAATTAGCTCCACTGGTCACTTCTTCCCTCACGAAGGTAGTCACTAGTGCTCACATACTAATTATCAATGTGGGGTTGTGGAGATTATTAATTTTTTTCGTTGTTCTTCAAATATATCAATTATTTAAGATATGGTTTATAAAAGTTTATATCATCATGTTTCCAACTTATTAACTCTTTCAACTCGTTATTTATTCAATGTTCATCATTTGAATATTATGATACATGATTTACGTATACATTTACTTTCATTTATATTTTTCTATTTGTTATTGTTGTTGTTTGAAATGGTACATTAAAAGAGAAACCTTTAGGCTGCTCTATCAGTGTTGTTATTGTTATTGCTTGCAATGGTATATTATAAATGAAAGATTTAGGCTACTCTATCAGTGTTGTTGTTGTCGTTGTTGCTGTTGTTTTTTCTTCTGTATTAATAATGAACATAAAACATTGAATTCCGTTAGCCTTAATATATGTATAAAGCAATTAGTCCCTGTTATAAATTTCGATAGAACAATCAGAAGATGGAGTTGATCTGAAATGAAAATGTGATGTATTTGCATTATACATTACGAACAATCTGGTCACACATATACATTTGTCAAGAGATTTTTTATATGAAAATTAATAAAGAACAATGAAATAAAAGTTCAAGTTAAAAAAAAAACAAGTAACAAAAGGGGGGGGGGAGAGAACACAATTTTACATCGTATAGAAACACTAAATAATTGTCAGGTTATCTTAGGTCATAGAATGACTTAAAGATTACCAAGATAAATTCAACGTTACAATAAATTATTTTTGTACACATAAAGGGGGTGGTGGGTGGGATTTAAATTTACGGAATAGTGAAAAAAGCTTCAATAAATTTAAGGATTTATCCTTGACAACGTTTTCTAATTGATATACAGTTTTGTTTGAATATATTCAATTTGATAAAAGATTAAATTCTTCATCATTAGTGAACATTTATACTTTCAATCTTGATTTGTTTTTTATTATTATTATTATTATTATTATTATTATTATTAAAACAATCTGACACAATTAATATATTTTGAAGATGCATAGATACATACATACATAGATAGATAGGTAGGTAGGTAGATAGATAGATAGATAGATGGATAGATAGATAGATAGATAGATAGATAGATAGATAGATACATGGATAGATAAGTGTACTGTTTGTTTATTTATGTAAGTATGCATAAACAGTTTTACTTGCCAAATAAAAGTTAATACAAAACAAATTTAACACTTTGATATATTACATTAAAGAAAAAAAAATACATGGTTATGTTAATGTTTGTCTAATGTAATAATGGTAGATGTATATATCTATATCTTCTCATTTATAGTTTATTATTGTCTAGTCAATATAGTATAGTATTGATTACTGTGTTTATTTTGCTTTCACAACTGATCCGTATAGTTATTTTGTAAAGAAAATATAAATGATACAATTAGTTTCTATGGTACATTCAACAATTGTTGTTGTTGTTGTTGTTTCTCTTCTTCTTTTTCTTCTTTCTGGAAAACAATTTACTTCATCGATAAATAATGATTTGTCCTGATTGTTAATGTTTAGGAAACAATGTGTGTTTATGTAATAATAATAAATGTTTAATAATGAATTTATTAGCATCCTTTGTATATATATATTATATATCATTACTTACTCTTACTTACTTACTTACGCCTGTTACTCCTCGTGAAGGAGCATAGGCCACTCACCAGTATTCTCTATCCAACCCTGTCCTGGGCGATGCTTTCCAGCTCTTTCCAGTTGTTATTCATCCTTTTCATATCTGATTCTATTTTCCGATGTAATGTGTTCTTTTGACCTTCCTCTTTTCCGCTTCCCTTCAGGATTATATATATATATATATATATATATATATATATATATATATATATATCAGATTTTAGTAATTTCAATTGTTGAAATCATGAGTCAACTGAAGATAGACCACCATGGAAAACCTGGAAGGACTGGACGGCCGTTTTGTCCTAGTATGGGACTCCTCAGCGATGCGCATCCACGATCCCGCCTCCCGCAAGATTCGAAATTAAGACCTATCAGTCTCACGCGCCGGCGTTTAACCATTAGACAACTGAACCGGCCGGTATCCAACGCTATCAATGTTTCATTTCAACCAATCCACAAAATTGCGCCACCTTCACCATTGTCTTCAATGAGCTGATATCTCACAACAGACCTGGTTGAACTCCACTGGTCACGGCTTCCCACTAAAACTCCTTGAGTGTCTCTTGAAGTCAGTCACGTGCGAGACTGATAGGTCCTGGGCTCGAATCTCGAGGAGGACGGGATCATGTATGCGGACTTCTGAGGAGTCCTATACTGGGAAGAAACGGCCGTCCAATGCTTCCAGGTTTTCAATGGTGGTCTAACTTCAATTGACTCATGATTCTAACTGTTCATTTTTGGCATCTATTTTAAATTGTTATTTCTTATACACTATAATTTCAATTATCCATACTTATAATTTCAATGAATACAAATATTTTCTGAAACTATTTCTTCCTAATTTTAAATATATGATAATTGGATTCATGTGTCGATTAAAGCTAGACCATCATGGTAAATATGGAAGCACTGTACGGCTGTTTCATCCTAGTGTATATGATTTTCAGCAGTGCGTATCCACGATCTCCCACTAAAGGGATTCGAAACTAGCACCTATCTGTATATTAGATATGTATAGAGAGATTTATAATTTATTATTATTATTGTCATCATTATCTTGTCGACACTAATAGTATCAGTAATACTCAAATCTGTCATGAATTCGTTAATTGAATTATCAAGTATCTTTGCTGGTGAGACTATAATATATGAATGACCTTTGAGCAACACTAATGTGATCTTAAGAATGTCCACCTATTTATTCGAGTCAAATGTAGGTTATAAATCTGTGGAAAAAGAAATAAGGATTATGGTTTACAGTTGATGGTTAAGATTAGGAATTAGATTTATAGTTTTAATCACGAATTGACCTTATCTATAATACCAAAACACTATTTAGCTAAATGGATGAATGTATTTCGCACCAAAAATCAACACTTGTTTTCCAAAATATGAATGGTTTGTTCATAAATTATAGTGTCGCCTCTTTGATTAGTGTTACTAGGTATTCATACTAAATTGGTTGGCTCTGTCTTGTCCCTATTCAAATTACCATTAATTACACATAGATTATTTCGTAATGCTTAAAATATCTGGAGACGTTAAGGTACATAATAGTTGACTACTGATCACAACAAATTATATGTAAAGATGGATGGAATTCAGGACGCGCGTTTCGTCCTGTTTGGGACTCGTCAGCTGGATGTACCTGTATCTCAGAGTTGATGTTCACTCTAGAAAGGGTCACAAGTCATAACAGTCATAACACATATGCCAATGAGAGAATGATAAATTGCAGTACTAAACATCAATGGGAAGATTCAATTAAATAATATCAAGTAAATTTAAACTTCATCCCATTTCGCAAGCAAGTGGATATCAGAACTCAGTAGCTAAGTGGAGAACGTGGTCGCGTTTGAAGCGAACGGTACTGGGTTCAAATCTCAGAGTGAACATCAACTCTGAGATGCAGGTGCATCCAACTGATGAGTCCCAAATAGGGCGAAACGCGTATCTTAGATTCCACTGCTAGTTACTATCCATCTTTGCTTAAAAAACTTGTGACTTAAAGTTATATCGAGGCAATACACACAGCATGCACATATGCCAATAAGAGTCTGATCAATTGTAGTCCTAAATAACAATTGGAAGTTACAAATAAACAACACCATATCAATTTAAATTGTATGCAATAATTGAACGGTGTTACAAATCCGCAAAATCAAAAGCATACTAGTGATAAGTCTATGAATAGTAAATATACTTTTATTCAACATGGTAGGATATTAACTTCTTGGCATAAAATGTTAAATGCATCAGGATCATTGCATTATATTTCGATTTACATTGTGTCAGTTTTTCAATTTAATAAACCATACTTTTTTATGATTTTCGAAATGACCTACTCATTATTTAGTTTTCAATAGTAGTATATTAAAATGTTGTCTTCTAGATATTTTCATTCAATTGTTTCTTTATATACTTGCTCCTCAGTGATGTACATATGTATTACGATGTTAAGTCATGTTCACGCTGAAATTTCGTAGATCAAATTCGGTCATTATTGAGGATTTGACAAGTATGAAGTCGGTTACTGTTCAGGAACTAATCAGTGCAAAGAATCTCAGTTCTAAAGAACGTTATTTGTGCCCCACATAGCTCTGTCATAACGTCTGTGAATAGGACACTGAGTGTTTGGGGTTCATATTACACAAACAGCATCAGATTCTAGAATATACTAGATACTTCTTGCTCACAAGTCGCGACTAGCGAGAAACCTAGGTCCAAAACGTCTTGATGCTATCTTGACGTGGTGGTTGGAATTGCCTATTGTAATGACCTGATCGAGCTATATTGATTGGGGTACCCGTTCCTTCAAGATCTATCATAAAGATCAGTACGATTAAATCAGCGAACCCAAGGTCTGAGAGTGATGTCTTACTGCTAACTGTACTGGAATGTAGTGACAGTAAAGTGTTCCTCTAAAAAATCTAAGAATTAGAATAATGCTACCTTTTGATAACTAAGAAAGAAGTTAGGAATTTTCACCCCTAAAGTCGGTACACTTTACCTTACCTCATGGATTTCCGTCTCTAGCAGTAAGGCTTTTGAAGTATGGAGCTGAGAAACCAAGATCTACCCGTTCTCATAGCCTATCTGGATGAGTTTCTGAGCATCTCTCCACTCACTAATTGCTACGAAAATCTGTTGGTCCATCTTAACCTTTTTATCTAAGTTGTTTATATATACTAATGCTTCATTTGCAGCTGTTCAGGTGTCTTTCTAAGCTTCTTCAGGGTGAAATGTTTTCTGTGGTCGACCAAGTGTCCAGCTAATTCTTCCTTGCCTTTTTCTATGATCATTTTATCTTCGAATTGATGTCTAAGATGTCTTTTTGCTATGATTTTCTAACGTCCATTAATATGCATATAAGTGCGCACTTTTATTAGGGCATGACCTAAATCTAAGTATATACTCCAGTAGGGGTCGAAGTCTTCAAAGGTGAATGATGGCAATATGATATCTGTGTGTTCATAACTGAATCAATGTTAGCGATCACCAGGTTAGATTGAGTTTCTCTTTATTCTAAAAGTTCACACTTACCAGGAATTGTTGGTTGTCTGAGTAAAATTGCAGCAGACGGTAGCAGTTATCGGTTTGTTAACCTGTAACACCATAATACTCAACTAAAATTTTCCGTTTGCTTTAGCCTACTGATTTGGGCGTTAAAATAGTATGTTACAACTTCTACATCTGAGCATTTGGCTCTG
The DNA here is from genome assembly GCA_946903255.1 of Schistosoma spindalis. Taxonomy (NCBI): domain Eukaryota; kingdom Metazoa; phylum Platyhelminthes; class Trematoda; order Strigeidida; family Schistosomatidae; genus Schistosoma; species Schistosoma spindalis. Next base: position 2,837,482 of record OX336418.1, on the reverse strand, counting down.
TAAAGGTCATCAGTTTATTTATAAAACGTCTTTTACTTCATCCGAGGTGCAGTCAGTAAATATGAAGAAGCAACAGGATGTGTCCTTATCTTTCCGAATTCTCACATATATGACTGTTGATAGAAATCCAGTCAAGAAATGTTTATCGAGCTATACTTTCACTAGCAAGTCCGTGAAAGGTCGCTTTCATTTCTCAAGATACATGAAGGGTATATCGCGTCGGCTCTTCGTACTAGCTAGTTGGGGTTGAATGAGTGGCTGTGCTATGATTCTGTACGGGTATTTCATCGACTTCAATATATGCACTCTAAACTATACGTTGGGGGTCGCAATGTTCGAACCTTATGACGAATTGGATAACTACACATTACGATCAGCTATTTCTGGAGTAATTGTGTATAAGACTCCCACTCGTACCTATCTGGAATCTGATCATGGTTCTGTTTACGCCAAGCTTATCTTGCGTTTTGGTGGTCATCGAGCGTTCCGTTCTAAACAGGTTGACATAAGTGAATCGGTTGTAGCTTCCGATGCAACCAAGTATCAAACTGACGTAGGTTCAAGACTTGTAGTAAGTCCTTCACAATGTGTAGATGAGCACTGCATTCGTTTGGTTGATACCATGAAAATGGAGATGTAGTAAAGCCATGAGATTAAATCCACTGCTTTTGGCTTGTATTATCGTTTCACACAATAATGTAGTTCGTTGAACAGGATTGTGCTCTGGGATTGTCTGTCAAAGGATGTGTCTGAGAAGTTTATTAACATTTTAAAGATTCTATGTACAAACACCTCATGTAAGGTGAGGGCGTACAACCATCTCTCTGTTGTTCTATCCAAAGAGTTAGATTACTTAAGATATTCGTTAGAAACGGGGAACTGGACATTATCCTTCTTTACTGGCCTCGATAGCTTGCACGAAAGGCCGGAAATCTTCTTGTGATAGCCACAAAAAACCAGTTTGGCTTATTGTCTGAAATACTAGCCTCCGTAATTGTCCAACGCTTAACTAGTGTATGTGAGGAGCGAACTAGGGATAACCATGTTAGCTTCAGACCTGAATGTGGATATGTGCACTAAATATTCCCTCTTTGTGAAGCTATGGAACAGAGATATCTGTCTATTCCTAACCATAATTATATTTCTCAATCTTAAGAGGGGGGATCCACCTTGGAGAGTTGGGAAACCCTGATTCCAAAACGTTGGTGTACATGGGTTTAAGGATTCTTTGACGGAATAAATGGCGTATGAACCAATTATTTGTCACCAGCTACCATGGAACTGCATCTCCTTACATTGTTCCACTGCCTTGTGGATTAGAGCTTTTGGTTAAAGGCTCGGGGTGTGGCCCCCTAATAAAACCACCTGCTCCGGTTTGGGCACCCGGGCAGTATCCGAGCCCTCACACAAATCGAATGATTTATGTGGCGTAGATCTATTTGTTGCCTCCTTATACTGATGTTTATGTGTTTAAATAAATAAATTTAGAATTATAACTTTTTTGTTTTTTTAATATCTTCAAGTTATCCAATCAGTGAGGACATTTTTGGATAATCATGGTTTTCGTGAATTATTTGAAGAAGAATCTTGGAGTTTACGTCCTTTGGATAAGGTTTATATAACGAAAAATGAATCAACTGTAATCGCAGCCGCTGTTGGTGGTCGATTTGAATCAGGCAATGGTTTCACTTTGCTTGGAGCACATACAGACAGTCCATGTTTACGTTTAAAACCGAATTCGGAACGATTAAAAGAAGGATATATTCAATTAGGTGTTGAAACATATGGTGGTGGTCTTTGGTATACATGGTTTGATAGAGATTTAAAATTGGCTGGACGTGTTATTATTCGTAATGCTGAAGGACGTCTAGAACAACGCTTAGTTCATATTAATAATCCAGTTGCTTGTGTTCCTAGTTTAGCAATACATTTAAATCAAGAAATTAAAACTCAAGGTTTTCATCCAAATTCCGAACAACATTTATCTCCAATACTATGTACTAGTTTAATGGAACAGGTTAGTTTATATGTTATTTAAAAATATAGAAAACATTGTTATCAATTGCACAAATACTTAGTTAGTGATTTTTGTCATTATAACAGCTGTCAATATTCATTTACTGGTGAAAACGTTTGTTGATAATAGCTGTCTAACATATAATGGTTAACTTTTATTTGGTGTATCACCCTTTAAGAACATTGTATGTAGTACATTTATGTAATAGGGATGTTTCTTTTGCAAGACGATAAAAAGATTAATGCATGAATATTGTGTGTGTGTGTGTGTGTGTGTTTGAGGATCTTTAGGGTCAACAAAGAGTCATGGCTTGGTCATATGGAAATAGAATTAGAATTCAGAGTTCAAAAATAGGGTTAGCAATTAAAGTTAGGGTTTTTATCATATACAAATGTCATTTTACCATATGGATGATTGAATTTCGTATCGAATTCTAAGACTGTCTATCTTAAATCTGATTAGTTCATCCATATATTATAATCTCACCTAATTATCTATGTGGTACTATTCTTTAAATAATTACGACTGATTAGTCAGTGATTTAGTCATCTACAAAGCAGGACCAATCAGTTACTTCAATGGTAGAAATAAAAAAGATTGCATATAAGGATATAGTACAGGAAGAAAGAATTAGTTGGTAAAAAGAAAAGTATAAAGTAGTTTTAATCTCAAGATGTAAGGGAAGGAAATAAGTGTATACACCAACACCATTGTGATGAATTATGAGCCATGTAACTCAGAGTCTCCAAGCACCTTTTACGATAGTCACGCGGATCCCAACCAAGTAGTCTGTATCTACTAACATGGTTAGGAGTAGAAGTTAATGACTTCAAGGACTAATGCCTTGCATCTAACCTCATTATTACTTACCCGGTGATCCTCGAAGATGCGAGCAATATTTCTAAGACATCTGTCATCAAGTGCTAGTAACTAACGGGTATCCTCTGCTCTCGTACTTAGTTCTATGCCTACGCCGCCAATTCACGAGAATTTGTTGCCGGTCTCCAGATAAACGGAGAATGTATCTCATAGGCTCCTCGCTTTGGCTAGGTGAGGTCAAGTCAATGACCGCACTAAGATACTGTATGCGTGTTTTGGAGACAACATACATCAATGGTACGAGATTCTAGGGTCTTGGCCGAGGACGCCTTCTGACCGATTTGTCATAGGATACGTACCTTGAAGGCTCCAATGGGTAGTTTGGAACGAAGTTTCAGTAAACCAGGGACAGTGTTTCGCGCACTAGAATTGTTGGCCACGGTGATACTTGAGGAAAAGTCAAAACAGGAAGTTTGGAGTTGATAGTCAGGGTAGGAGAAATAATAGGAATCGAAGAGGGAGATCGATTATGAATACAGTGATCTTGAGTTCTGTTAAAGGTTCGAGGGTGGTTATCAATTCCGGGTTGCTCACACCGTAAAGGTACCTGAAAAGGAAATTGGGTTAGAGATGGTCTTAGTGACCTGAGAGCGTGACTGTAGTGCCCAAGGGACAATTGTTTGAGGCCGGTCACATAACACCTTTTTGTGAGTAATTTTCGTGTTGTAGAAATAATGTGTTTTCTCTGGTATTTAATGTACCTCTAGTCATTATTAATGTTATTTAAGTCAAAGAATATTTAAGCAAACTATCGTTATCAATTATTATTATTATTATTATTATTATTATTATTATTATTATTATTATTATTATTATTATTATTATTATTTGAACACATAGCTATTGGTACAAGGAGACACCAAATATACATGCGCCACACAAATCTCATTTGGTTTGTGCGAGGGCTGTGATACTGCCCGGGTTCCCAAATCGAAGCGGATGGTTTCCTTAGGGGGTCGCATCCGGAGCCTTCGATTTAAAGGTCTGGTCCACAAGGCAGTAGACCATCGTAAGGAGATGTAGTCCCATGTTAGCCGGTGATCAACGATTGGTTCATGCGCCATTTGTTCCCTCAGGATACTGGAGCCCATGTACGCCATTGGTTCAGATTCAGGGTTTTCCAACTTCCCTAGGTGGACTCTCCATGTCCACAAACCCGGTTAAAGCGCCGGACATTCGCTTTTCGTCCTCTCATTTTTGTAAACAACACCCCCGCCACGAGGTGGTGAGTAGGACTTCCCTGACAGAGTCTATTTACGCGTGGCCATGTGAGAGCATTTCGAGAGGGTGAGCGGACTCTCCCTTCTCTCGGCCGTACCAGGGCATTTGGGGGTATTGTTTTCAATGACTTCATCTCTAGGGGTCTGCAGTTATAAATCCATGAATATTACATTAAATTAGCTAATCTATTAGGGTATACAAATACCAGAAATACGACTGAATTGGTCAGTATTATTAATCATTAATAGTATATTTCATTTTGCTGAAGTATCAAATGCTTGTGGTGTGAGTTATTAATAAAGTCGAAAGGTCATATAAATCCTTTAAGTTAATATATTACGATCAGTAGAACGAATAATGATATCAATTATATTACGATAGATGAATGCTCAATAATGATTGTGTTATATAATAAGGCAGGGTATATATCTAAATGTAAATGTACTTGAAGTCACTGACTTCTAGTCTTAACCATATTGGTAGATGCAGACTACTTGTTTGTGATCCACGTGACTATCGTAACCAACGATTGGAGACTTTGGGTGACATGACTCAGAATCAATCACAATGGCGTAGGTGTATACACTCTCTGTCTTCCCTTAAACTATGCGATTAAAATCGCTTCATATCTTTCTTTCTACCAACTAATTCTTTATTCCTGTACTATCTCACTATATGCTATCTTTCTGTTATACATTACCACCATTGGATCAACTACTTCTATGAATCCTGTGTTCGTCTTGCTGTGGTAATGAGTATGGCAATTGAGAACGATGTATATATGTGCCTAGTCCTACGTTGTGGCTGACTGACTGACTAAACTTAAATGATGATTACGGGTTAGAATTTTACAATATTAAGCTAACCATTTTGTAAATCATGGTAAATAAAAGTTGAATACATGTTTCCAGTTTCCTCAAGTTGATCCCAATCGTTCATATTATGTAACGAAAATATAGATTTATCGTAATCAAAGAATCTTTTTTTTGTGTACATTGTTACTTGAGAAAAGTGATCATCTAGTCTATAAGCACCATTTATCATTTAGAAAATAATGAACAAGATATCCTGTTTGGGGAGATCCAGAAAAATCGAAAAAGGTCAAAAAAGGTTCGGAAAACGCTGAGAAGCATCTTATCCAATGAGCATTCACTAGAAGTTGTCAGAAAAATCTAGAATGTGAAGTCACGTGTCGAGTTTTTGATTGTATACTTACCTATACTGCTACTATATTTAGTAGCGTTTCAGAATTTTCCGGAAACTGATGGCCATTTAAAATACTATAAGTACCATAGATTTTCTGTACATGAACGAACATTTGGAGTATTTTGCGCCTTTTCTCTCGTGTTCAAGTCTCTGTGTAGACTTAGCCTGGGAGTTACTAGAGAGCTTAAGAACCGAATCTAGCGTTCAATTAGAGGACTTATCACTGTTCACAATATATCCTCTTTTAGAATTGGAGGGTTTTTGAGGTTGTAGTGATTTTAACAGTTGAATTCATGAGTCGATGTAAACTAGATCACCATTAAAAATTTGAAAGCACTGGACAGCCGTTTCGTCCCGCGTCTGGTGTCATAGATGCGCACTGTTCACTAGTCCTATACTAGAACGAATCACGAATTCAACTGTTAATATCCTCTTTTATCGAACTTCTTTGTGTCTACCAATACATATTTATTGTTTAAATTGTTGCTTAAGTTGTATTTGTAAAAAATGTCAGTAATTGAAGTGAAAACAAGCCCAACGTTTTACTCAACAGTTTGATTCAAGCTTCTTCAGAGGGGGAACTAACTAAACATTATAATTATCGAATATACTATATACAGACTTCACAATTTAACTGCATCCTAAACAAATCGTCCAGTTATATTATGAATACTGAATGTCAACTTTATTTGTAGTGTAGATATAAAGACATTTTGTTTAAAATATGGAGAAATTGTGATAAACTAAAAGGAAAAGACAACTAATAACTTATGGATTTCAAGTCAAATTATTTGAATAGTCAACTTGTGATTTCACTAACCATTTTATTCAAATCAATATCATGCCACGTTGAAAGTACCGGTTGTCGTCCGATCACTTCATTTAAGCAACATTGGGCTAGGTCAGTACTTGCATGCCTCCAAATACCTTGGTACAGCCGAGAGTGGGAAGAATCAGCTCTCCCTATTCAAATGCTCTCACATGGCCACGCGTATATAGACTCTGTCAGGGAAGTCCTACTCACCACCTTCTCGTGGCGGGGGTGTTGTTTACGAAATTGAGAGGACGAAAAGCGAATGTCCGGCGCTTTAACCGGGTTGGTGGACATGGAGAGTCCACCTAGGGAAGTTGGAAAACCCTGAATCTGAACCAATGGCGTACATGGGCTCTAGTATCCTAAAGAAACAAATGGTCACCGGCTACCATGGAATACAAAATTTCATCTACTACAAATTGATTAATAACTAGAAAATACTAAATAGTTGTTTCTTCTCAGTTTACAACTGAAAGTTAATGAGCATACTCAATCTTATTTTCTCCTGCATTACAGTTCAGCAGAAAAGTTAACATGGTATTGTTGTGTGTGCTACCTATGTAGACATAAGTAGTATATGATGTTAGTCGTGAACAGAATGTCTGGCAGCAGAGAGACAAGAAGATTGAACAGTAAAGAATGAAGACAGAATGCAATTTGTATGAAAATGGAAGAACAATGAAGCCTAAGTCATTTTGAGACAATTGATAGACATTTTGCAAATTAAGCATTTGCTTTATGATTGTTAGATTTTATTCACACGTTCTGTAATTTGTAGTTCAATACATTCGATTGTCTCCATCGGTGTTCGTGTTCACTACAGTATAACGCATACGTTAGTATAATTTGACAATGATATTCATTACCCTATTGTATTTTCTTAGAACTTTATCACCTAGCAACAATGCTAAACAATTCAAATTATAAAAAATTCAAAATATGATTATAATTAGGTTCTACTTGGTAGTAGTTTGTACTTACAGTTTAGTTGATGAGTTAAACTAAATGGTTTTTCATATTGTTTCTTTTTTTTTTCTTTTGTACAGCTTCAAAATCCAACTGCTCAAACTACCAGTACTACTGATTGTGGAAATGATTCAACAAATACATGTTTTAACATATGTCCTATTTCATTATCTAATAGAAATCGTCATCCACCAGCTTTATTACGTTTATTAAGTGAAGAAACAGGTGTTAGTGAACAACAAATCGTAGAGTTGGAGCTTTGTTTTGCTGATGCACAACCTGCTTGTGTTGGTGGTTTGTACAAAGAATTTATTCATGCGCCTCGTTTAGATAATTTATTTAATTCTTATGCTGGTCTTCATGGTTTCATTGAATCTCTTCCAACTTTATCGTCTGAGTGTAATATACGTTTATTATGTTTATTTGATCATGAAGAAGTTGGATCTACATCAGCTCAAGGTGCAGATTCAAGTTATACTTTATCTGTTATTCGTCGACTTAATAAAGCATTTGAAATGTGCAATTTATCTGAAACACATACGCCAACTAACAATACAAATACATCACAGTGTACAAAATGTAATTTAGATATACATTTTGAAAAATCATTAGCTAAATCTTTTCTTGTATCAGCTGATCAAGCTCATGCAGTTCATCCATCATGGAGTGAACGACATGAATGTTATCATAAACCTCAATTTCACAGTGGTGTCGTATTAAAATACAATGTTTCACAGCGTTATGCTACAAATAGCCTTACTGCAGCGGTTGTTCGTGAAATTGCACATTTGTCTAATGTCCCAGTTCAGGTTTGTGTTTTTTGAGTTTTTCGTTATTACGTAAATTAATAATCTGTATTTTAAACGAAGATAAATGTTGATTAGTATTGAAATCTAGGATGCTCGTTTCGTTCTATTTGGGACTCACCAGCTGAGTGTACCTTCATCCCAGAGTGGATGTTCATTCCGGGACTCTATTCAGTACCGTTCTCTTCAAACGCTACCACATTAACCACTTAGCTACTCAGTCCAGATAGTCACTAGCTCATGCAATGGGGTGAATATATATGTATATATATGTAGGTTGTTTGGATCTTCCCATTGATGTTTAGGACTCCGATTGATCAGTCTCTTTTTGGGATATGTACATCATGTGCGGATTACCTCGATATTGCCATCAAGTCACAATGTGCGTCGTGAATTCCATTGATAACGATTATCTATCTCTTTTTGAAATGCTTATGACTTAATAGGAATATCGAGGCAATCTGCAAAACATGCACGTATCCCGAAGAAAGCTAGGGGTGGTGAAGCTAAAACTTAGCATCAGTCCATGAAATTATTAATAATTAGATTGAACCAATGAATGTCATGGTTCAAAGTCTCTTTCAATGGCTCTGGTACATTCATTCTTTGTCTTCGTGTAGATTATGAGCTCTTGAATCCTTCATAACGTTGTTGTTGTTATTTCACTAATTTATTTTTCTTCAAATCATATTTTCGATAACTAATCTTTTCTATCAGTACTCATGTTGTTACTACCTCTAATATTCTGGGATTTAACTTGATCTCTGTGCTTATGGATTATGGAAACTTGAGTCAATATAAATACGTACCAGGTTCTATGTTGTGACTACTACTATTGATACCCAAAGGCACTGATCAATTTCAGTCCTAAACATCAGTTCAGTCAGTCAGTAACAACGTGGAACTTCGTACGTACGTACATCAGTTCGAGTTTCCATACCACATTAGCACAGAGATTCAGTTATCGATTCAAATCCCATAGTGGTAGAGGTACTGAAAGTATAAGTAGAGATAGGGGACATTAAGGTTTGATGATGTTATTAAAGGAGTATAGTCCAGTGGAATAAATTGGGAAAGAAAATAAAGGACATGAAGAATTCAAAAGATTAGAGTTTGAGATTAAAAGATTCCAACAACCAAGATAAATGTAATAATCTAGAATGTTGTGATTTGCTGACATATACAAATAGACGTAGTCGAATCTAACATTAATGGATTATGTAGTCTGTTCCAAATCAAAATAGATACAACATTGTAATTTTCAATAATTTATTAGGTTTCTTAGATCGAATAAATTTGCATATCTAGTTCATAGGAACAGAAAAAATTGTTATTGTTTGTTTTAAGAAGCAATACGAAACATATTTATTTATTTAAACACATAAACATCAGTACAAGGAGGCAACAAATAGATCTACGCCACATAAATCATTCGATTTGTGTGGGGGCTCAGATGCTGCTTGAGTTTTCAAACCGAAACAGGTGGTTTTCTTAGGGGGCCCCACTCCCGGAGCCTTCATCTTAAAGGTTCGGTCCACAAGGGTAGTGAAGCAATGTAAGGAGATGCAGTTCCATGGTAGCCAGTGATCAACAATAATTTCACATACCATTTGTTTCTTTAAGATACTGGAGCCCATGTACACCATTGGTTTGGAATCAGGGTTTTCCAACTCCCCTAGATCGATCCTTCATATTCACCAACCCGATTAGAGCACTGGATATTCGCTTTCCATCCTCTCATTTTCGTGAACAATATTACCGCCACGAGAATGCAATGAGTAGAACCTCCTTGATAGTGACTATATATACTCGTGGTGATGTGAGAGCATTTGGATAGGGAGAGTTGCCTCTCCCCAATCTCGGTCGTACGAGGACATTTGAGGGCAATACGAAACATAACAATGATGTATTAGTGAAAAATTTATTAAAGAACAATTTTACATTTCTATAAATGTGTTACATCGTTAAATCATTTTTGCACAAGCTATTGGCTATCTGGTCTCAGTGGCTAAGTTAATAAAGGCATTGGCGTTTAAAGCGAACGGTACTTGATTTCTGTCTCGAAATGAACATCAACTCTTGGATGTAGGTGTGTGTATCCAACGAAACGCTCGTCTGGAATTCGATTGCTAGCCACAATCCATCTCTACCTATAATGTTTGTGTTACATCATTCCTTAATTACTAGCTAAATAAAAAAAATAGGATCAAATCAAGACTGAATGGTTAAGTTGACGGTAAACATTCAACGTAAATTACAATTGATCTTTGTATTGTATAGTTATAGACACAACACACACACACACATTGTTATTTTTGAGCTTTATCGAACGGATCATTATCATTATCCAGGATCTTATTTTCATTTTAGTTCTAAAGTATTTTGTTGAATTGATTATTATTATTATTATTATTATTATTATTATTATTATTATTATTATTATTATTATTATTATTATTTACATTGAAACATCCTTTGACTATTAATATTCCGATTACATTATATGAGTTCATATATCTATTTTTTAAATAGCTTATATTGGAATATTTGTCCATCCGATTAAAGTACCAATGTTATATGACATGTAGTTATTTGATTACTGTTACTTCGATTTGGTACTGTTTAATTGGGTATTTTATTGAAAGTCGAAATTTTAATTTACCATTCATTCCATGTATGAATCGACTTTATTGATTTCAATACATAAATATTAGTACAAACGGTTATCAAAAAGATATATACACCACACAAATAATTGGATTTATATATGGGCTGGGATAATTCCTGATTGCTTTAACCGGAGTAGATAGTTTTCCTAGGGGGACAATCCCGGAGCCTTTGACATACAGATCTGATACAGAAAGCAAATGGGTAACGTTAGGAAATGCAATCCAATAGTAGTCAGTGATTAACAGTAGGTTCATGCACCATTTGTTCCCTCAAGATTCTGAGGTCTATATACACTATTGGTTTAGGATCAAGGTTTTCCAACTCTCCTAAATAGATCCTCCATACCTTTCAACACAGTTAAAGCGCTGGATATTCGCTTTTTGTCCTCTCAATTTCGCTATGAGAAGGAAATGAATAGAACTTTCCTTGTAATGATTGTATACACATGGCTATTCGAGAGCACTTCGAGAAGGAGAGTGGACTCTCCTCACTTTCGATTGTACCAAGATATTTGAAGGCTCTTTTTCAACAATTTGCAAACCCAACTGTTTTGTTTTCGCTTTTAATGAATGAAGAATTGTCCACAGAGTATACACTAAGTACAAAATTTACTTATAGTTAAAATGTTATAAATTTCACCTTTATCTTATTAAAAAGTATTACTAGAATTAGATTGTGAATATGCACTACTGAAGAAGAGTCCCATACTAGGACAGAATAGTCATTCCATACTTCCAGGTTTTTAATGTTTATCTAATTTTATGATTTAACGAAAAATAAATCTATAAATACTTTATAGTTGAATTCATGAGTCAATTGTAACTATAGATCACCATAGAAGAAAACCTGGAAGCACTAAACAGTCTTTTTGTTCTATTATGGGACTCCTCAATAGTATTTTATTTTATTTATTTATTTGAACACATAAATATTGGTACAAAAGGACACCAAATATAAATGCGCCACACAAATTTTCGCTTTATTTGTGTGTGGGCTGTGATACTGCCCGGGTACCCAGATCGAAGTAGGTGGTTTTCTTAAGGGGCCATACCCCGAGCCTTTGACCTAAAGGTCTAACCCACAAGGCAGTGGAGCATCGTGAGTAGATGAAGTCCCATGGTAGCCGGTCATCAACGATTGGTTCATACGCCATTTGTTCCTTCAGGATACTGGAGCTCATGTGCACCATTGGTTCGGGATCCGGTTATAGTGCCGGACATTCGCTTTTCGTCCTCTCATTTTCGTAAACAACACCCGTGGTATGAGAAGGCACTGAGTAGGACTTCCCTGTCAGAGGCTGTATATACGTGGCCATGTGAGAGTATTTCTAGAGAGAGAGTGGGCCCATCCCACTCTCGGTCATACCAGGGCATTTGGGGGCGCATTCACGATCCCGACTCGAATTCAGGACCTATATATATACTTATTTATAAGACATTGTCTACTTATATTTCACTTTCATTAATTCCCTATTTTGTTTATTTCAATCAAGTTTTTATTTTATTTTGTTTTATTTTTTTTTTCAATTTTATTAGGAATTTGTTTCCAAACAAGATATACATTGTGGTTCTACAATAGGACCATTATTATCATCACAATTAGGTATACCTACAGTGGATTTAGGATTTCCTCAATTAGCTATGCATTCATGTAGAGAATTATGTTGTTCAACTAGTATTGAACAAGCAGTACGATTTTTTTCATCCTATTATCAACATTTATCAAAAATTTGGTGTAATCAATCATTACGTAATAATAAACAATTAAATCAATCCTCTTATCATATTTATTGATAAAATGGAATTATTTAAGAGTAATTATTATATCTGATTATGTAATGAATTCTTTATTCATTGATTATTTAATTATGAATGGGGTGGAGTGGAGTGGAGTGGAGTGTAGGGTATGGTGGGTTGGATTGGGTTGGATTAGGGTTTCAAATAGTTAGGAACGCACACAAATACACATACACACATACATACATTTACAAATATACATTTGAACTATTAAACATTTTTTTTTATTATGATCTAAAGGAAACTTCACTTCTTTCTTGTTACAAACTTTTTTTTATCCATGAAAGATTCTAAGAAAAATTTTTTCTTGGTTGTTTATTCTTTTTATTCTTATTGTTTTCAAGTAATAATGTTTGTTTGTTTCTTTGTTCTTCTTCTTCGTTGAAAGACACCGTTTTCTGTTTTGTTTTGTTTCGATTTGTGGATATTTTTCAATCTTCTTGTGTAGTCTGCCTGTATTCAGTTCTCCTTTTTTTGATGAACAAAGTTTTCATTTCTTCATACTTATTGAAACTCTATGAAGGTGTTTGTTGGAGAAACTATCCTTCTTCTTCTTCTTCTTCTTCTTCTTCTTCTTCTTCTTCTTCTTCTTCTTGTTTTCATACATTACTATGAAGTTCTTTGTTAACTTATCTGTTATCCTTTTTTTTGTTTCACGCGCTAACATTTAACCTGTAGACTACTAAGACAGCATCCAACGATCTTCTTGTCTATCTTCAAATCAATTCACAAATCGCGCAACTATTTTTTATTTTCTTTGTAGGTTGTTTGTTCTTTTTATTCTTATTATTTTCAAGTAATAATGTTTGTTTGTTTGTTTGTTTCTTCTTCTTCTTCTTCTTCGTTGAAAGGTACCGTTTTCTGTTTTGTTTTGTTTTGTTTCATTTCACTCTGTGAATATTTTCCAATCTTCTTGTGTAGTCCGCCTGTATTCAATTCCCTCCTATTTTTTTCCTTATTTTCATGTTTATCCAGTTCATGTGTTTTCTTTTGATAAACAGAGTTATCCTTTCTTCACTGTTATTCAAACTCTATGAAAGTATTTACTGGACAAACCTTTCTTCTTCCTCTTCTTCTTCTTCTTGTTCTTCTTGTTCTTGTTCTTGTTCTTCTTGTTCTTCTTCTTCTTGTTTTCATACATTACTATAAAATTTTTTGTTACCTTATCTGTTATTTCTTATGTTCACAGTTATATTTGTCAATAGTTGATTGATTGATTGATTCATTCATTCATTGTATGAAGTACCTAAAGTGAATATTTAATACATAAGAATATGAATTATTATATCATCTTATTGTTTACTAATGAATTATTCCTATTCAATTGTTAATGAATAAAACATTTTTAGATACTTATCTATTTGTTGTTATGATTAACTATCCTCATTCATAAATTGTTTTCATGTATTCATTCTTTGTATTCATATTGTATTTGTATCAGGTTGGTTGGTCGGTTGTTTTTTTTTTGTTTTTGGTTTTTTTTTGTGTACATGAATTACTCTCTCTCTCTCTCTCTCTCTATCTATCTATCTATCTATCTATCTCTGTTATTCTTAAACTATACACATGGTTTGTTTTTCGATGTTATTAACAAATCAAATTTTTAAGAATTTCTATGTATATCTATTATTGAATAAAGTTTTTTTTGTTGTTGTCGGTTATATTGACTCTTGTTGTTGTTGTTGTTGTTGCTGTGGTGGTGATGGTGGTGGTTATTTGTTTGTTTGTTTTACCCTATTCATCAATATAGATAGTTATTTCTTATTTGCTTATACTGAAGAGTTTAACTTGAGAATTTTTATAGAAAAGTAGATGGAATGTGGTTAGTAGTAAAATTCAAGATATGCATTTTATCCTATTTGGTCAGTTAGTCAGTCAGTCAGTCAGTCAGTTACAACGTAGGACCAGGCGCATATATGCATCAGTTCAAGTTGCTACACCTCATTAGCACAAAAAGATGAGCACTAAATAAATAGAAGTAGTCACTTCAATGGTGTAATATATAAAGCAAAGATTTTATTTAAGGATATAGTACAGAAAGAAAGAATTAGTTCGTAAAAAGAAAAATATAAAACAATTTTAATCTCATAGTTTAAGGGAAGATAGGGAATGTATACAACTACGTCATTGTGATCGACTCGGAGCCATGTCACACAGATTCTCCAACCATTTCCAACACTAGTCACCATTGTGCGTCGTGATGATCGGTGTTTGAGTATGCGTAATATGTGGCCTAACCATCTCAGTTGATGAAGATTCATAACCTCATCAACTGATTAAACATCATTTCCTAATACCTTCCGTCTAACCTCGCTATTACTTACCCGATGCTTCTTTCATCTGCCTTATTGGGATAATTCTCATTGTTAATACAGATAGGGTATATAGTTTTAACGGTATAGAAAACTTTGTTTCCCAATCAAACGACTTCATGTTCACAGTTTCTGTTAGAGGTAAGTTATTGCTTAAAGTAAGTAGGTTGTTTATGAAGACATTTTTCATTTAAAAGATATATAACATAATTAATTTCTCATTAGAAACAACTTTAACTAGATCTTTAATGTATATATTCGTTGAACTGGAAGAGTTTTCCGAATTATTATTTTGTTCATTGTAAATTAATTAAAAATAACTAGGAAATTACGTCTACAAGTTCTCTGTTAGTATATGTTCAACAGTAGAATTTCAGAATTTGGTAAATTCAAAATTAGAATCTAATGACTTCTTAAATTTACAATTATCAATGTAGAACCCTAGCATATATGTTCATTATGTTTCAAGTTTACACGGTACATTTAAGGAGAAGAGTAGTAGAAGTAATAATATTATTAATAATAGTTGAGATTAGATATGGACGATATAATTCGGAGATAATGAATAATAATACCGAGATAATTTTAAAACTCAAGATCTTATGAAAGACAAAAAGTTTGGTTACCTGAGCCTTTCGGACCGATTATGAACTATATCATCCAAGGTCTCGAACAATTGGTTACAATAATCGTATGGACTGCAGTTGGATAGTTTGAACCTCCGTACATGACTCCATCTGTAAGTGACTTCATGAATTTATACCACGTTTTCATTTGGTTGTCCTTAATTTTCCTCTAAAATCCTCCTGGGGCTGCCGCCGGTCTCAAGCCCGGATAAACGAGGAGGGTTGGGTGTGGAGTTAGCTACCTCAAACCTTAGAAAATTAACTCGCTAAAAAACACTAACCAGAAAAAAATTCAACCTAGTTTTCGTTTTACCTATCCCTACACTAGTAAATATCAACTGTCAAAGTAGACAATAGTTGTGAATATATAATACATGTCCAAACTGCCTCAGTTGATGAAAATTCACTATCTCGTCAACCGATGTCGATACTCATTGATCACAACATGCTTAGGTAAATCCTCGAAGAGATCTGTGATCAAATACTAGTAAAGTACAAATATCTTGTATTTCTTAAAGGTCACGTTTCACGTATATAAAGTAGAATAAAGAGAACTACTGAACGGCATACACATCCTTTACTTAGCAGATGAACATCTCGCGTATGCAACAGAATTTAGCAAAAACCAACTGAGACTTTTACATCCGTGTCAAGGTTTCGTCAAACATCAATGCACCAGAGCATCGTTGCTCAGAGTGACTTGAAGATTATGCATTTTTTTCAGGGTCTTCATCAAACAAGGGTATATTGCCTGTGTATTCTAAGTCAACAAGTAATTCTTCTAGTAAGACACCAATTCATAGAATGCCATGCAATCAGAGGGTTATCTCCTATGGAATGTCTATGGTATAGTCAGATAAAAATGAAAGCTGACAATCTAAATGGATAACAATTTCGATGACAGCTCAATAGCTCTGGCTCGACCACGAGTATACTAGTGGAGAGTGTGTAGATCTAATTTATCAACATGCCCTTCAATGACAAACACTTAGAGAACCTATGGAACATTGGTTTAAAATAATAAATACAACTGTGAGTGGAAGTCGGTAGATATGTTCACTCTCCAGAACTTGGTGAAGGTCGAATATTTATTGCATCTATGCTTGCAACTGTAGAGTATTTTGTCTTACCAGTTGATAGATCAAATCATTTTCAGTAGGTCTACATACAACCAGCTCGCAGACCTATTTGATTTTGATATTTAACATTTAACTGATTCATCTATTTTCGACATACACTGGCAGGATGCTTGACGTCCTTTTCTTTTTAATGAAGTTAATGTGTACTTGTGAAAGAAAAACATACAAGGAACATATTCATTCTGAGCTATTTATGCCGTCATATAACTCACTTTATCTACTATTGGGCAAATATAAAATGATCTGTTACTTATCTTTCTGTGGAATTATTTATGAAAAGTTTCAATTGTATGGTAATGTCTAGAATGTTTTTCATATGTATTGAAAGTGTTATGACTAGTGACCTGTGTGCCCTGTTAATGTATAACGTAAATATACCGCCAATTAGAGAGCAGTGAATAATCGATCGGACCAGTGACGCGTAAAACCCGTAAGAGTAGTTCAGAGTACTTAACGATCCTGCTATCGAACAAGTTGCTATGTGGCCACTAGTCTAGGTGACTGGACACTGCGTGCACTATGTTGAGATTAGATGGTGGTTGGAGGTAGTCAACAAGAAACCTCGGATCCGGGTTTCATGCTACTTGGTACTCGTCAGCAAGGTGTACCTGTAATCTCGAGTCACCTAGACTGGTGGTCACATTGCAACTTGGTCGATAGCATTCAATCTACACTAAGAAGGACTTGACACACATGACATTGATCACCACCCAGTGATCAATCAATTGTGATTACATCTCAGTCCTATAGGAGGTCGGTCGCGACCCGGATAGCCCAGTGGTAACGTCTCTGACTGTGTAGCTGCGTTACACGAAATCGAATACATCAGGGAACACCAGTCCCTTCAAGATTACAGGTATACCTTGCTGACGAGTGCCAAATAGCATGAAACTCGGGTTCGGTTTTTCCTGTTGACTACCTCCAACCACCACTTAAGCGCATATTCATTTGAAGGAGAATATGAGATGTGGACGAAGACAGTGATCTATCGAAGATCAACTTGACGAGACTATAATTTATGAACGAATCAATCAGGTAGAAGATAACAGGTTTCAAGTTTTGGTGCGAAATTTACCGATCCATTTAGCTATATAAAGTTTTGGCATTATAGCTGGTGTCAGTTCGTGATGAAAACCCTAAATCTAATTCCTAAACCTAACCATCAACTGTAAATCATAATTATAATTTCTTACACTGGTTTTTAACCCTCATTTGGTCCTAGATATTAGGTGAACACCCTCAAGGTCACTTTGGCGTCTCTGAAAGGTCGTCCATAAATTATAGTCTTACGAATCAACTGTGTTTGGCTATTGGTTTCTTAAATGTCAGTAGTTTACTTGGATCCAACAGCAACAGTTCTCTTTCCTTTTTTATTTACTAGTCTTGTTGATCTTATGAATATTCCAGTTTACTTAGCATTTATAAAATGAGAAAATGGTTGAAACCACTTGGCAGATTTCTTTGATCAAATAATTTTTAAATGATAACGCATAAAATTGAACATCTAACGAAAACTACGTAGGTTCCATTGTCGTGATGTTAGTCTGGTTGTAAGAAAGTCGGATATACAACGCGTTATTGAGAGCAATTTTGCTCTATGCTTGTTAAATCTGGCCTGTTCGAGTCGAGGAAGTGAAGCAATCACTGTTATCTATGAAGGACTGCCGTTAGTAATGGAGAGGTTCGGTAATGATGATCACAATGATGATTATTCGATTAGTGTCATCATCTTGTAACATCGACTTCGGTGTCGTGAAAACGTACCATGAATGTTGTCCCAAAGAACTCCACACCCTAAATTGGTTTCAGTCACTGTGACCGGTTAGAAAAAGAGGATAAGTAGTCAGTATGTGATCTAGTGTCGTGGTAACAAAGAAAACTATACAGGACTGGTATCTATCGTCTTTCACAATTCCCTGGTTAGGTTCCTAGAGATGGTGTCTCATAGTGGCTTGAGATGTTATCAGATATGATTCAGAATAGAAGCCAGTGACAGTCCTGCTGTAACGTTCTTTTACTTTCTTCTTGTAATTCAGAGAAACTTCTTAAACTAAAAAGACCATTTTTGGTTGTGTTTTTCTTATTTTTTTTTCTTCTACACTAGTTCATTTTTCTCCTTTTTATTACTATACTCACCTTCCTTTCTTTATCTTTCCACAATCACATTTTCATTGTATGGCGTATATTTTGTTACTTTTAAATATCAATTTTTATGAGCTTAAGTAAATAAATAAAAATAATTGAGTTCTGCTGTATTCTATTATTTAGACAGCATCAACAGGTCGGTTAAGACTAATTACATAATTCTTTCAGGGTATAGAAAGCGTCTAAATATGCATATTGAGAATTTATTTTGATAATATTTCAAACAATCACCAACAAACAATGATCACCATGATACGTTTTTCGAATACTAAGACCCAGAATACTTTATAATGTCAGACTGTCAATTTACTGACAAGTATCAGTCTGTGAGCACGAAAACTTACTTACTTGTGCCTGTTACTCCCAATCGAGCATTCACTAACTCACTCTACACTAGGCATTCCTTTCTAGTTCTATTCAATTGTTGTTTATTCTTCTCGTTTCTGTCTCTATTTCTCGTCGTAATGTGTTCTTCTTTGGTCTTTCTACTTCTCATTTGGCATTTAGAATCGCAAATGAGAACATGCCTTATGAGTATGAAGAGATAAGACGTAACTTTATGAGAGAGCTTTTATGCCTTAATTAAGAACAGTATGATAAGCGAACATCATAGTATATTTGATGTTTGTTAATATTTGCCTGATCCTACGTTGTAACTGATTGACTGACTGACTGATGTTTCATAAGATAAATGTATCGTTTGTGTGGATTTACTACATCATAATTATATTAAGATGTCAAAGGTAATTTGAATGATTAATTGTCAATAGTTAATTTATTGGTTAAGATCATGAGTCAGTTGAAGGTAGACCACCATGGAAAACCTGGAAGCACTGGTCGGCCGTTTCGTCTTATCGCGGGACTCCTCAGCAGTGCGCATCCACGACCTCGCCCCCTGCGAGATTCGGACCCAGGACCTACGGATTTCTCACGCGAGCACTTAACCACTAGACCACTGAGCCGGCCAGCATCCAACGGTGTTAATGTTTAATTTTAACTAATCCACGAAATCGAGGAGTCCGACAATTGGACAAAATGGCCATCCACTGCTTCCGGGTTTTCCATAGTTGGTCTAGCTTCAACTGACTCATGATCTTAACTATTGAAATTACTATAATATCCACAAAACCCATCTGATATCAATTGTCAATAAATGAATAGTAAAAAGTAATTAGTCATTTTACTTACTAACTTACTTACGCCTGTTACTCCTAATAGAGCATAGGCCGCCGACCAGCATTCTCCAACCCACTCTGTCCTGGGCCTTCTTTTCTTTTTCCACCCAATTCTCGTTCATTTTTCTCATGTCTATCTCCATTTCTCGGCGTAATGTGTTCTTTGGTCTTCCTCTCCTCCTTCGACCTTGAGTATTCCATGTGAGGGCTTGTCATGTGACGCAGTTCGGTGCTTCCCTCAATGTTTGTCCTATCGACTTCCAGGGCTTCTTCCTGATTTCTTCCTCCACTGGGATCTGATTTGTTCTCTCCCACAGTAGGTTGTTGCTAATAGTGTCCGGCAAACGGATCCGAAGTTTTTTTGCATAGACAACTGTTAATAAACACCTGTATCTTCTTCCAGTTTTCGCCTCATACAGTAGAACTGTTTTGACATTTGTATTGAAAATTCTGACTTCGATGTTAGTTGACAGTTGTTTTGAGTTCCAAATGTTCTTTAATTGTAGATTTGCTGCTCTTGCTTTGCCAATCCGTATCTTCACATCTGCATCAAATCCACCATGTTCATCAATGATTACTCCGTCTGGAGTCCCTCCTGGTGCTACTGCCAGTCCCAAGCCCGGATAAAAGAAGAGGGTTGGGCATGGGGTTAGCGACTCCATCCCGTAGAAAACTAACTCGCTAAAAAAAAAAACGCTAACCAGAAAAATTAGTCATATAGATGAGACGATCATTTATGAACGAACTAATCAAATTTAAGATGACAAATCTGAGATTTTGGCGTTAAATTCATTCACTTAATTGTTTAAATAGTGTCTTGCCATTTTAACTGATAAAATACCATATATCTAATTCTTAACCCTAACCATCAATTAGAAATCATTAATTATAACCCTCATTTAACCTTAGTAGTTAGGTGGACATTTTTTCTTTTTAAGGTCACTTCTAATATTATTCAAAGATTGTCCATCAATTATATATAGTCTCTTACCTAAGAATCTGTAAACTAAAATATTCAGATAATTTTTTTATAGAAGAATAAGGATAAATTGAATTCTAAGTATATTTGTTTAATGATTTTCTATTTTGGTATATGGATCACTTCATGATTTACTAGTAGTTCAAAATGTGATGGATTTTAAATTGATTATTAAATTGATCGATCGATCGATCGATCGATTAATTAATTAATTGATTGACTAATTGATTGATTGATTGATTGATTGATTGATTGGTTAATTGATTAATGGATTGATAAGTACAAATTTCATCAAACTTTTTTTATTCACATATGGCTAATCAATAAAAAAAATATATTGATTTGAATTATTGATCTATCATATATGTATTTGAAAAGAAAAGCAAAAACAAAAAAAACAACACTGAATAGATTAGTAACTATGATCAATGATATAGAAATTATATAAATTGGAAACAATAATTATTAATGTATAAAAATGCTTTAACTGAAGTGGGAGTGAATATAGAAGATCCACGTAGTGGGAGTTAGAAAATTCTGATTTCAAATGAATAGTGTACATAAGCTTCAAGATCCTGAAGAAACATATGACCATGGGATTGGATTTTATGTCATGAACTAATCATAGATACTGACTTTTTTGATAATTAACAACCTATTAGTTCGTTATATCACGGTAGATAATTAACGTTTATTAACATGTTCTCTCACAAATATTTTTTTTAGCTTCATGTTTGTAGTCTATATGAGGAAAATCATACTGACTTCAAATGGTGTCGAGTTTATTCACAAAAGTTAGATGACGTCAAGCTGACATCCGATGTATATATATATTTACTATTGATTAATCTTTGGGTGGTGATCAATGTCATGTGTGTCAGGTTCTTCTTTGTGCAGATTGAATGCTATCGACCAAGTTTTTAATGTGGCCACATATAATATTGATCACCCAATGATTAATCAATTATGAATACATTATAGTCCTAGTGGAGAAGATTTGTAGCTCAGGTGGATGATTTTGATGGAGTTTTGTTCTCTGAGCTGGATGCTTTGGTTGTGAAGCATTCATTGTTCTTTTGAACAACATCATCAACACAAACTTCAGATAGAAGTGAAGTGTTCGAATTTCTCCATATGCGTTTCACAGCTGTGAACCACATGTCCACGAGGAAACCATCCAGCTTAGAGAACAAAACTCTATCAACATTTCAGTCCTACAGGGAGGTCAGTCGTGGCACGGATAGCCCAGGGGTAACATCTCTGATTGTGAAGCTGGATGACACGAGATTGAATCCATCAGGGAACACTAGTCCCTTCAAGATTACAGGTATACCTTGCTGATGAGTGCCAAATAGCATGAAAACTGAGTGTTATCTCGGTATATAGTTCACTTATGTAGGTTTTATTTGAATTGCCACCTACGATCAGTTTAATGACAGTAAAGGCTTATTAAATAAACTTTTTATATAAACAATTTATGTTTTAATTTAATCTCATATAGAAGATAGTTCGTCAGTAAAATGAATATTGAACCATTGTGAATGAAAAGAAAAACAGCGTTAGGCGGCCTATTTGAACATCTGGGCTACCTGTTCCTGCTCTTTAAATATTTAAACAAGTTATCTAATTTTATGCTTTTCTGAAAAATGTACAACCTTTTGTTGTACAACTTACAAAAAAAGTCCAATCAGATAATATCGTAGTTGCTGGCAGGCAATATACAGCAAAAAGAATGTACATTATTTAGATATCGATTGACTGGAATGCTATTATTTGAATGGCGATCACTGAAATATTTATCGTCAAGATCGATCAAGATATAAGAAACGGAGACTTTCTGAAATACTTTTTGGTTGCTAAGGATGCTATATTGTACCAAAAATACAATAATGAACGAATATATTAATAAAAACAACAGGATTCCACTATTAAAGTTCATATAATCGATAATATTGTATTATACATACGGCTAGAATAAGGTCTTTAAGAAATTTTAATAATATTCAACCAACTTATATACATTACATTTGCATTGTAAAGTGAACATTAATTCTGGGATCCAGGTATATCCAACTGATGAGTCTCAAATAGGACGAAACGGGTGTCCTGGATTTCACTGTTAACTACCATTCATCTCTAATTAAAACTATCTATATTTATATACTAAAAGACAATTAATCAATAAAGTAGATTAGTTCTTTGAATATTATTATTATGTAATAACTCGATCCACATTTATCAACTATCCAATCATTTAACCTGAACAACAGAATACATTAGTGTATTTGAAGATAGTAGATAATAATAGCTAAGCAAGTCATTATTGTAGACCGCATGGTGGCTACTGTAAATTCTACTGATTGACCAACTGCAGATGTCTCAGTATGACTCCAATACTATTCCTTAATCTCCAGTATATTAGAACACAAACCGTTAGATGAAAATTGTTTATGGGGTCAGGAGAATAAGAAGAATGAGAATTTACAGACAAATGTATATTTATACAGTTAGGAGGACCGTGAATATTGACCAATAGGGAAATGACACGTGAAATAGATATTGACCAGTAGGGAAACAACACGTGAAATAAATATTGACCAATAGGAAAATGACACGTGAAATAGATATTGACCAGTAGGGAAACAACACGTGAAATAAATATTGACCAATAGGAAAATGACACCATTTCACGTTCAAGGATAGCATTAAATTTAACAGGATAATTTTTGGGATATTTTTCTGAATATCCTAACAGTCATAAATCAAGATGAACATATTACTGATGTCTATGTAGAAATATGCTTACTCAAAGTAAGAAACTTATACATAGAGTTATCCATTCTATTTAAAGTGCTCATTTCTAAGATGTATAAAGATTCCATAAAAGTAATTGATTAATTACTCAATAATTTTCTCCAAATTCGTTTAAACCTCATGGATCATGAAAAGTATCATCATATAATAGTTAACTGCTTGATAAGATCAGCTCTCGGTTTTTCTTTTACTAAATGTTAACTTTTTACTTACTCCTGTTACTCTCAATGAAGCATAGGTCCCCGGTCAGCATTCTCCAACCCACTCTCTACCGGGACTTTCCTTTCTAGTTCTATCCAGTTGTTGTTCATTCTTCTTATGTCTGTCTCTATTTCTCGACGTAATGTGTTCTTTTGTCTTTCACTTCTCCTTTGGTCTTGAGGAATCTAAGTTAGGACTTGCGTTGTGATGCATTTAGGTGCTTTCCTCAATATGTGTCCTATCCACTTACAGCGCTTCTTCCTGATTTCTTCCTCTGCTGGAATCTGATTTATTCTCTCCCACAGTGGGTTATTGATGATAGTGTCTAACCAATGGATTCAAAGTATTTTTCGTAGACGACTGTGAATAAACACTTGTATCTTCTAGATGGTTGCTTTTTGCCGTTATGCAAGTTTTCGCTCCATGCAATAGAACTGTCTCGACATTTGTATTGAAAATTCTGACTTTGGTGTTGGTTGATAGACAGTTATTTTGACTTTCAGATATTCTTCAGTTGTAGATATACTGTTCTTGCTTTCCTGATCCACTCGTTCACATCTGCATCCGATCCATCGTACTCATCAATGATGCTACGCAGTTATGTGAAGGCTATTACATCTTCCAAATTTTCTCCATCAAGTGTGATTCAATCAGTACATGTTGTGTTATATTGAAGAATCTTACTTTTCCCTTTAAACTATTCAATTCATATTATCATTTAAAACTATTTACTATCTAAAATGAACGGATTAGTACAGCAGAAAGAATCATACAATTTGAATCTGATTTGATATTAGTTTATGTTTATACTGATGAAACAATCAATTTACCAATAAAACAAAAAAAAAGCAACTGCATTTTTTCTCTCTTTCTCTCCCTCCCTCTCTCTCTCTCGTTAAAGTCTGACATTTTCTTTGGAATTTATGTATTGCAGTAACTAAGCAAGTAAGTGAGTCAATTAGTAGCTAAGTAAGTAGTACCAAGTTGAATGTATATTAGATTGACGTTCTTGGGTTTCGATTGTTAGAAATAAAAAAAAAGAAACAAAGTAATTGTTGAGTTGTGTTTTTTTTTTGGTTTTTAGAGAGAGAGAGAGACAAAAAAAAGAAGAAACTATTTCTTTTCATACCACTTGATAATGTAATTTACTATTAATTAGGTAAACTACTGATTTTCTTAATTGATTATGTATATATGTATAGGTATACATAATGACATACATTTACAAGTATCCACTTAGTGACTTTTTATAGATATTCATGAACAGGTATAGATAGACTGATTGTCCAGTAGTAATTAAAAGAAAACTAAAACATTGCTTATGGTTTTAAATATATGTATATATAAATGCCCTGATAGGGCCGAGGGTGGAGGGGGAATTAACTCTTCCTTTCGAAATGCTCTCACATGGCCACAAGTATATAACCACTACCAGGGAAATCTTACTCACTGCCTTCTCATGTTGGGGATGTTGTTTATGAAAAATGAATGTCCGGCACTTTAACCAGTTTGTTAGACAGGGGAGGATCCACGTAGGAGAGTTGGAAAACTGTGACTCCAAATCAATGATGCACATGGGCTCCAGGATCCTGAGGAGGTACATGACTTACAAACCAAATAACGGTCACCGGATACCATGGGACTGCATCTTCTGACGTTGCTCCACTGCCTTGTGGATCAGACCTTTAGGTCAAAGCCTCTGGGCGTGAGCTCCTAACAAAACCATCCGCTTCGGCCTGGGCACCTAGGTAGTATCGCAGCTCACACACAAATCAATGGACTTGTGTGGTGCATATGTATTTGGTGCCCCTTTGTACCAAAATTTATGTGTTCAAATAAATAAATAAACTCTCAAACCAAATATTGATCACCGGCTAACATGAAATTGAATCTCCTAACGTCGCTCTACTGCCTTGTGGATCAGACCTTTAGGTCAAAGGCTCAGGGTAACTATTGGTCTCAAACCTGGGTAAAGGAAGATGGTTATCAACCCCATCCCGTAGACAACAATCTTACTAAAACAAGAGACGCTTACCAGAATAAACAAATTATACAATTTAAACTCTTTCCTCCGAACTGAAGAATGAATTATAACTCCTCATGATGAAAATTGAAATTCTTCAGAAGTGACGAAACCGAGACCCTTTCTAATAATCAGAGCAACAATTAATATAGGCATGTGGTGTATGTAATGATTTCAAAGTTGATGGATATACAATTACGAATGCGGTTGAACTATAGAGTTTAGATGTATTTGTAAATCTAGATTTTACTTCTTATGACACTTATAGTTAGTTAATTCCTAGTCAGTAGTCTAGTTTTCTGAGTTCATTTTTCTTCTTTAGACAGCTAATTATTTTAAAATAACGATGAGAATCTTCAGATGGATGAAATTCAATTACAAATGGAATCTAGCACGTTTGATGTTATATCATTCAACGTTTTGGATGTATATTGGCAAGCAGTTGAAACGTGATAGTTGGTACAGTTTTTGAACAAAAAAAAAATGATCATATAATGGAAGAAAGATATCGTCAACAAATCCATTTTTCAAAATAAGAGGGGTGCCATAATCCAAGATATTACACGATTTCAACTGACATTAATTTCACCTGGAGATCCTATAGGGCTACTACCTGTCCAAAACCCGGATAAATGAGGAGGAGTGAGTATGGGGGTTAGCGACCCCATCCCGTTGAAAACTAACTTGCTAAAAGAACGCTATTCAGAAAAAATAATTCAAGCCATTTAAAATCTGCCCTGGGAGTTAGAAGGTTTTCATTTAGAAGAGTTATGATGCCTCATGATGAAAGCCGCGTTCCTCCGGAAGTTATGAGGCTAATGCGACTTCTGACAACCATATCAATCATTAATTTAGGTACATGGAATGCTCGTACAATGTGGGAGACTAGGAGAGTCATCCAACTAACATTCGACTGATTGAATAAATGAATGACCAAGGATTTATTGTATGAATTGCTCGAGTCGGTTTAGAATGTTACAGAATTACTGACACCAAGTGTAACATTGAAGCCCAAAGTTATTCATTGTTAAGCACTCGATTAATGTCTCTTCACCAAACAGTTTATTCACGGTTAATAAGATGGCAAAATAATGCATCTTTCAACTAGTCAAAAAATGTCCTGTAGATTGGCTATAGACCAACAACGCCATCGATTACTTGTTACTCTAAAGGTGGTAATTCTCACATTTTCCCAATCATATTATCGTTCATGATCTTTTGAGTCCATTAATATTATTGATTACATATCAGTTGTATATACTTAGCTATGAGAGACCTCTGTGTCGTCTAATTTGGTTTTTATTATTGTCATTTTTAAATACTGTAGAGATAATGTTTCATTCACTTTACTTGATTGAACATGATGAAATAAAATAATATCTATGCAAATCTACTTTTGTGTTTGTTAAGCTCAATTTGTTCTTACTTGGTTTCCTGAATACTAAGGTTTCTCACTTCATTTGGTGTCGTTTTAGTTGTACTGTTCCCATTATTGTTAAGGACTGCAATTGATTAGTCTTTTATTGGTATATATGCATCTTGTGAGGATTGTCTCGATATTGTCTTATGTCATCATAAACATGGATAGTGGATACCAGTAGAATCTAGGATGCGCAACACATCGTCTTATTTGGAACTTGTCAGCTGGATGTACCTACATCTCAGAGTTGATGATCACTTCGGGACTCGAACTCAACATTCCTGAGAATAAAATCTGTTTCACTGAAGATCATTACTTGTCAACATGTAATTAAAGACATTGTTAATCAATTTGTGTTTATTTTTCTGATTGTTTGTTTTAAGAATAGAAAAATTATTTTTGGATTACGTTGGTAAAACAGCATATGTGAATGAAAATTTCTTTGTTGTATTCTCAATCTTGACAAGTTGGTTGAAAAATTTGTCTAGAGAATTAAATTTATGGTTTCATCAAGATGATCATCGTTCATTCGTATATTGCTAATCAGTTTTAGTCTGTTTTCTTCCTTTTTCAGTCAGTCAGTCAGTCAGTCAGCTGCAACGTAGCACTAGGCATTCATATATGCATCGGTGCATGTTGTCATACCTCATTAGTATCACAAGATAAACACCGGATTCATAGGAGTAATTAATTCAGTGATGGTGGTAATATATAAAAGAAATATTGCATATAAGGATATAGTATAGGAAGAAAGAATTAGTTCCTAGAAAGAAAGATATGAAGTGATTTTAATTAGATATTGTTGTAACTTTCATCAATAACATGACATCATCATTTTCTAATTGTAATTCTTTGATTATTTCTAAGGTATTTGTTGAAAAATCAATATCATGATTGGATAGTCCAGTTAAATGGTTCAATATCTGACAGGATCTTTTTAACAAATCATAGATTTCAGTTCTGGATAGCGATATAATTAATCACAGAAGGATATCTGTTTTATCTTATTTTTGTTTGTTATGGAACTTGACAAGGAATAACTCTGTTGGATATCATTCATCACAAATCTTATTCTATGATTTGAATATGATTCTGTTCATCCAATTGATGAAATGTTTTAATAATGACTGATTATTCAAGTAATCTCTTTTTCCATTGTAGTGTTGTGGAGATATTTTATCTACTACTATGACGATGTTATCATTCTTTAATCTTTTCATTACCAATTACTCATTCATGATCAGTATAGAGTAATTCACACCTTTGTATGAGGTAAACATTAATGATATTAGTATCGGAAGGGATTTTGTAGATATTGTAGTAAATTTCAATCATTGAGATCATGCACAAAATGGTGAATGTATCGCTTAATTTCGTAGATTAGTTAAAGTTAGACATTAACACCGTTGGATACTGACTGGCTGAGTTGTCCAGTGGTTAAGCGCTTACGCGTAAGACCAATAGATCCTGGGTTCGAATCTTGTGAGACAAAATCATGATTGTGCATTGTTGAGGAGTCCCAAAATAGGATGAAATGGCCATTCAGTGCTTCTAGATTCTTTATAGTAGTCAAGCTTCAATTGGCTCATGATCTCAACTATTGAAATTTAAGATAGTATTCTGAACGTGAAGTTGTTTAGTCATCTATTAACATCTTCAATCCAGACAATATCATTCCATGGCTATTATCTTCAATATATACAGAATTTCTAAAGTCTTTACATTAGAACAAATCATTTACATTCATTCATTATATAAATTAGATCAAGTATCCAATAAGTTGAACGGACTTTGTTCATCCTTCTTCTCATTATTATTAATATTATTAAAGTAGAATAAACAATACAAGTCCCATATAAATAATAGAATATATACTATACATAAGATTTGATTTGATGAATATACCATAATAGTCCATGTTCAATAAATGAGACTTTGTTTTCTTTGTCTACAATGCTGCATGTTTTTTTTTGTTGTTGAAAAGTTCATCTGTTAATTAACTCAATGTAAAATAAGATCAATTATAGATCAAAGTAATAAAAAAAAATAATTAATATACTATGAAATGTTCTATAATTAAAAAGTTATTAAGATATCATCCAGTTGATGAGGCTCAACTAGGACGAAACGTGCGTCCTAAATTTCAATATTCATTTTTTGCTTAGAATGCTTATGACTTAAGACAATATCGAAGCAATACATACAAGATACATATATGGTAATAAGAGATTGATCAATTGTCGTTTTAAACATTAATGGGACGATATAAGTAAACAATATTAAGTGAATTTGAAATTCACTCTATTGAATAAGCAAATGGTTATCAGCACTCAGTAGCTAAGTGGATAACACGATAGCGTTTGAAGTGAACAGTTTTGGGCTCGAGTTTTAGAGTGAACATCCACTCTGAGATGCAGGTACATCCATCTGACGAATCCCAAATAGGAAGAAACGCGCATCCTGAATTCCACTATCTATCTCTGCTTCAAAAGTTATATATATAACAGTGTTCAAAGCATCATTCATATGGAATTCTGAGATTATGTAATTAAATACATGAACAGATAAGTTTTTAAAAAATGAACAGATTATTTTTTTTAGTAGTTGAATTTATGAGTCGATCTAAATTAAACCACCATAGAAAACTTAGAAGGATTAAATGGCCGTTTTGTCCTATTATTGAGGTTTCTCAGCAGTATACATCCATGAATAAAGTTAAACATTAACACCGTTGTATTCTGACTCATTGATCTAGAGAATAAGTAAGACCGAAGGTCTTGAGTTCGAGTACCACATGCGAGATCGTGGATATGCACTGCTTAGGATTCTCATACTAGGACAAAACAGATGTCCAGTGCTTTCAGGTTTTCTATAGTGGTGGTCTAGTTTACATCGACTCATGAATCCAACAATTATAAAAATAATTAACTACTTTGAATTTCTTGAGATGATTCATTTGTCCTACGTAATGTATATTCTATACAAACAGATAATAGTTACCTATAGAACTTAATTTTGTCTAGAATTAAACATAAACAAATTATCTGCTAATAATAGTCAGTATGTCATGCGTACAAAGTGTTAATTGTGATTTCCGTATTATTCTGTCTATTAAGATAACTTATAAAGTGATTTGTTATTCTTATGCATGTCTTTTATACAATCAAACATTCATTTATCTTCATGGATTAGTTGGAGTTAAACATTAACACCGTCGGATACCGGATCAGTTGTCTAAAAGTTAGGCGTTCGCAAGCGAGACCGACAGATCTTGTGTTCGAATCTCTTGAGGCAGGATCATAAATGCGCACTGCTGAGGAGTTTCACAATAGTACAGGACGGCCGTCCAGTACATGCAGGATTCCCATGGTGATCTAGCTTCAATTGATTCATGATCTCAATTATTGAAATTCGTTTACATTGTTGATCAAAATATATTAGTGACTATGTATAATGAGTTACATACACATAGTTCCCTTTATCATTTTGAAAAGAGTAAGAATAAACATTCTAGTAGAATAGCATGAATTCATTTTTATTTCGTTGGTTCTCGTCAGCTACTTACAACCTGTGATATTTCGGAATCATTACGCCGAGAAATGAAAATAGATATGAGAAAAATGAACAAGAATTGGATGGAACTAGAAAAGAAGGTCCAGGACACAGTGGGTTGGAGAATGCTGGTCGGCGGCCTATGCTCCATTGGGAGTAACAGGCATAAGTAAGTAAGTAAGAATAAAAATTCTAGTAGAATAGCATGAATTCATTTTTATTTCGTTGGTTCTTGTCAGCTACTTACACTGATTACTGTAAATATACAACATTGATTGTGACAACAGTTCAAACGACCAGAAACTAGCGATTACATAATCAGTAAACGCTTATAGAAATAAAATGAGTAGAATTCAGTTGATAAAATAATTTGGAAAATAGTTAGAATAAAACTCAATGATGTGATAAATGCAAGAAAGAGTTTAAACAAAAAGAAAAATATATATAATAAGTTGCAGCGAAGGAACTTTAGTCATCAAGGCAAGGAAAGATTAATAACCATCTCCTTTTGAACACATAAATCAGGTTTTTATCGTCTGATAGCAACTGCTTCAGCAAACTTCAGAAGACTGAAGTTTGACTGTTTACTAATCACCTTGAATAATTGTAGGGTATCGACCTGATGATGTGTATCAAGGAGATGTTTGGTGATCTTAATGTTTAGAGTCTTGCTTTCTTTTGTTCTGAGGCTTTTTGGAACATGTTCAAAATAATCTGAGATATGCCCTCCTTTCTGTTCGGGCCAATGTAGCTGCTTTGGCATGTACACATAAATTTACAAAGACAATTGGCGGTAACATGAAAAGGATGCTTATCAACTTTTAATTGAGTTATTGAACATGTTGTTTTATACAGACTAAGAAATTTGGCCGCCGGATAAGTTCTGGCTAGCACAGTATTCAGTCTCTTGTTGATTGTATTTGCAACATCATCATCACCTTTGAAGTTAAGATTTATAGTTGTCTCGTAGGCATTTTTTTCATGTTCATCAATTCTTGTTGCAGTTTGTCAGTGGTACATATATTCTCTGCCCTATGAAATAGTGTTTTAACTAATGCCTTCTTGTAACTGAGTGGAAAAAAACTATTGAAATTCAGGTGAAGGCCATTCCAAGTACTTTTTTCGATAAAGTGAACGTTGGACTATCCCGTCTCTCCTACGTTTTATAGCAACATCAAGAAATTGGAACATATTCCATAATAAATTCTATGTTAGGATGAGCGTTATTGAAGAGTTTTAGCAGGCGGATTACATGGTGTTTATTGTTAAAGACAATTAACGTGTCATCAACATATCTAGAATATTACGTTGTTTCACTTTTCTTTTTGTTTAAACTCTTTCTTGCATTTATCACATCATTGAGTTTTATTCTAACTATCTTCCAAATTATTTTATCAACTGAATTCTACTCATTTTATTTCTATCAGCGTTTATTGATTATGTAATCACTAATTTCTGGTTGTTTGGTCTGTTGTCGCAATCAATGTTGTATATTTACAGTAATCAGTGTATTTCAATTTATTTACACTCTTGCTACACTATACTAATGCCCTGGCACGGCCGAGAGTGGGGGAGAGTCCGCTCTCCCTCTCAAACTGCTCTCACATGGCTACGCGTATATAGCCTCTGACAGGGAAGTCCTACTCACTGCCTTCTTGTGGCGGGGGTGTTGTTTACAAAAATGAGAGGACGAAAAGCGAATGTCCGGCGCTTTAACCGGATCCCAAATCAATGGTGCATATGGGCCCCAATATCCTGAAGGATCAAATGGCGTATGAACCAATCGTTGGTCATCGGCTACCATGGGACTGCATCTCCTCACGATGCTCCACTGCCTTGTGGGTTAGACGTTCAGGTCGAAGGCTCTAGGTGTGGTCCCCTAAGAAAACCACCTGCTTCGGTTTGAACACCCGGGCAGTATCACAGCCCTCACACAAATCAATTGAGATTCGTGTGGCGCATATGTACTTGGTGCCTCCCTGTACCTATACTTATGTGTTAAACTAAATATATAATAATAAATAAACCTGAAATAAATAAGAAAAACCATAAATGTGTATGTTCGTTATAATTCTCTAATACATTACCACTAAGCAAGATATCATTTAGCTGATCTATTATTATCATTATTATTATTATTCACTTTGTATTGTTTTTACTTGAGTTTTCCCATTGATGTTTAAGACTGAAATTGATCAATCTTTTAATGGCATATATGCATACTGTGTGTATTGCCTCGATATTGCCTTAATTTACAAGCATTATAATCAAAACTGAATAGTGGTTAGTAGTGGGATCCAGGACACGCGTTTCGTTCTATTTGTGTTTCGTCATCTAGATGTACTTGCATTTCAGAGTTATTGTTCACTTTAGGACTCAAATCCAATACCGTTCATTTCAAACGCTATCGTGTTATTCACTCAGCTACTGAGTTCCAATAGCCACTTGCTTATGCAATAGGATGAAGTTTTAAATTCATTTTGTATTGTTTTACTTAAATCTTCTCATTGATGTTTAGGACTGAAATTGATCAATCTCTTAATGGCATATATGCATACTGTGCGTACTGCCTTGATTTATTATTATTATTATTATTATTATTATTATTATTATTATTATTATTATTATTATTATTGGCTTTATTCATTATTCTATTTTTGGTATAATACAGAATACTCAACACAAAGTATTTCAACAAGTTTCCATGTCTTATTTCTTAGTCAATCTTGACGATAAATGTAGGATTGATCATTAGTTAAATGTAAACAATTCAGGAATCCATATTTGATAAATGTATATTCTTTTCAATGTATATTTTCATTGACTACAATATCTTTCATTATACTCTTGTATAACTTGTACAAACTCATTTAAATAGATTATAAAACTAATAGACATAATGATGCATTAAAACAAATAACTTATTGAAATATCCATATGATAGGAAACAGATAGCCTGGATATATTTAAACATTCCGCTTTGATTTAGTCATTCTTAAGTAAACAAAATAGTATCCATAACTGATCATAGTGTGTTAAAACAAAGAAAGAAAGAAAAAAATAGGTATCTCATATACCCTAAGTAATAAATCATAAATCTGTAAAATTAGCCTGATCAGATCATATGATTAATAACAATGTAATACAACGCCAAAAACTTGATGAAAAATATTCTAAGAGGTATTTAAGTCAATCATATTAAATGTAGAAAACAATAATGCCTTAGTTCAATAGAAAAAGAAGAAGAAAAAGAAAAAAGAGGAAAAAAGAAAAAAAAGAAAAAGAAAAAGAAAAAAAACAAAACAAAACAAAATAAATCAATATATCAATTTTCAATCCATGTGATAATATGTATTATTCATTGGAATCAATCTATTTTGGCAATCAAATATATACTACTTAAATCATAAAACTAGATTAGTCAGTAAGAGATTATATAGTGATTGTTAAGTTTCATCCATATCATGCATCGATATAAGTTAGATTTCTATTTTTAGAAAAAAAACTTGAATTAATGGATAGTTGTTTTGTTGTAGTATAGGATTTCCACTTCTGGGATCATGCGCTCAATAGTGATTAGCTTGAATAGATAATTCTAGGAGTTCTAGTGAAAAACTGTGACTACTGGAGTTCAACGGTGTTGGATATGAGGTAGTTACTTACAGAAAAAAACAAGGGAAGATAATTGCTCAGACATTAACATCGTCAGATGCTAAATAAGTGGTCTAGAGTTTAAGTGTTTGTATTCGAAAACCGAAAGTCCTGGTTTGGTTTCCCTTATATGTGATTGTTAATGGGCACTACTGAAAGGATTCATACTAGGACGAAACGTCCGTCCAGTACTGTCAAGATTTCAGTGATGCTCTATGTTAGATTGGTTCGTGATTTCAATGGAAACTATGGTTGATTAACAATATTTATTAGATGAAGTATTCGTGAATGAGCTAAGTTCATTAATTGAAGTAGTAACCTAGTAACTGTGACGTTGTTTAAAATTTTCTATATTGTGAAGGTTATTAAATGTCATATCCACCAAGACCACTAGTCGAAAATTATTTCCATTTTTGTTCAAATTCATCACAGGCCTATTGGTGGAAATAACATTCTCGTTGACTGAATTCTCGGGCATTGATTTCCTTCTAGAAGGTCCACTTATCGACATAGAATGCACAGATGATATAGTCCTGTTTGGTGAAGACTCTGATAAAATGCAGAGTCTTTTGATAGCAATGAGCAACAATGCTAGGATGTTTGGGATGCGCTTCTCCACCTCTAAATGCAAATTGTTGCTCTAGGACTGGCCTGATTCAACACCTGAACTAAGGATAGGGAGTGAAGTAGTCGAATGAGTTGACAACTTCACTTGTCTTGGTTGTCTGATCAGCCCTACTGGGTTGGTGTCTGACGAAATCTCTGCATGAATCCAAAATCTCGTTTAACTTTTCGAACTTACGTCACCTATGGCGAAAGCGAGATTTCCGCTTATCAATTAAAAGACGATTAAACTGCGCGGCAGTTCGTTCTGTTCCATTTTACGGCTATTAGGAGTAGAAGACACTCGTAAGTTGCTATTATTTGACCACAGATGCTTTAGAAATATTTCTAGCATCTGCAGGGATTATCTGGTAAGTAATAGTGAGGTTAGACGGAGAGTATTAGGGATTGATGGTAAATCAATGGATGAGGTTGTGAATCTTCATCGACTGGGATGATTAAGTCACGTGTTACGTATGCCTGAACACCGATTACCACGACTCACAATGCGGTCTACTCAAAAAGTTTATTCGAAAGTTCAAATTTTACTGTCGATATGTGGATGACATGTTCATCCTGTGTAAAGTTAGCACACTACAACTAGAGCTTCTTAAGCAATTTAATAAAGTACATTCAGCTATCAAGTTTATATCTGAAGATAGTGAATGTAGAGCAACCTATTGAGATATTGTATTCACAAAAAAATTGATGGGTCGATAAGAAGGAATTTAAACAGGATGATTACCTCAACAAGGCACTTCACACATTTCCTTAACTTTGTACTTCTACAGTACAAAAGAAACCCAATAAAAACTCTTCATTATCAATTACGTACTATAGGCTCAACTGATTTGATTGAACATTATATAAAACCTTTGGATAATATTCTTAGGCAGGACAGATACTTTGGAATAGGAGAGATATATAGAGAGAATAAGAAATCCCTGTACATGAATCTACAATTCAAAGATAATGAAGTCCTTGAAATATTAATCCTGTGATTATTTAAAAGAACTTAAAGAAATGGTGGAGAAGATTTGTAGTTCAGGTGATAAAAAACTACAATTTGTATTTTCTGCGCTTCTAACGGTGATACTTAGGCTAAAAAATCAATTACATAGAATGACCATCTTCCTTTATTTTTATCAGTTCTACCAATCTTGTGAAGTAATTTATATTGTTCAAAGTTTTTGGAACTTGCAATTTCGTGTTCATGAAAACCTTTTGACATAGTTAAGTCAAGATGTAGCAGATACAGTGAACAGCTCAATACTGGCCGATTTAATGCAAACTGATCATAACGCCAGTATAAGTCAATCTTTCTCAGTAGTTTATCGGGTTCATCATGTTCTGACAAAATTAATCCTACTTAATGTACTTTAAAATAGTAGAAACAATAGTCATTCTGATTAAAAAACCAGGACTATGTGTACAAAAGAAATGTGATCAACCTTCTTCTCTTAATCTGACCAACTTCAGGGCCAATTAATTAGTAGTAATCGTAAATATGGCCCAGGACAGAGTGGGTTGGAGAATGCTGGTCGGCGGCCTATGCTCCATTGCGAGTAACAGGCGTAAGTAAGTAAGTAATCGTAACTATAGATTGACCTAACTTGACTAATGAACCTTTCTTAGCCAAATATAGCTATCATTTGTGCTCTTATTCATTATTATTATTATAATTATTACTATCGGTTTAGCATCACTAACAATTTCCCGAACACCATCACCTCACTTTATTATTTCATATTGAATTCATAGAACTAGACACACAATAAAGTCTTTCAACAAAAATTTGATCGAACTTCCAACTACTTTATATTATCCATGTTTATTTTTAATATTAATCTCACATCTTTTGATTGAGATAATGAGTTGATTACTTTTAGACCACTATTGAAAACGTTGAAGCACTGGATTTTTGTTTCGTCCTAGTATGATACTCTTCAACAGTGCGCATTCACAACTTCGCATGTAGGACTCGAACTCAGAACCTTTGACCTTCAGTGGTAGTCTAAAACTGTTCGATTCGTGATCTTAATCGAAAACTCGACAATATTAGCATAAGCAGTTTTATTAGGTATTAAAAACAATCTGGTCAATTTTCAGATTATTAATTCGGACGTATAATGATAGAACATAAAAAGAGCCTTTGCTTATAAAAAATTGTGAATTAAGATAATATCGAGGCATATGCGCAATAAGAGACTGAACAATTTCAGTCCTAAACATCAATGGGAAGATTCAAATAAAGCAATATCAAGTGAATTAAACTTCACCCGATTGCACAAGCAAGTGGCTATCATGACTCAGTAGCTGAGTAGATAACGCCATAGCGTTTGAAGCAAATGATACTGGGTTGGAGTCTCAGAGTGAACATCAACTCTTAGATGCAGGTACATCCAGCTGACGAGTCTCAAATAGGACGAAACGCGCGTCAAACTGGATCCCACTACTAGCCACTATCCAATATCGAGGCATACTCAGAGTATGCACATATGTCAATAAGAGACTAATCAATTTTAGTCTTAAACGTAATGAGAAGATAGAAGCAAAACAATATCAAGTGAATATAAAAAGAATTTATTGGAAAGACTATTCTTCATTCATATATTGATGTTTAAATGAATTATATGCTTTCACAGCTGATAATAAACGTATTATTCAATATTATTAGTGTAGTATAATATAGAATTCCAAATATACAAAATCTCACCTAATGTCCGTATATGTCACTGATCATAAACAATCTGAATATTTAAGATGTCTCGGTTACATCATCTGTTACGTAATCGTCGTGTAGTAGATATGTTCAGGGAAAACATTGGTGAGGTTTTCGTACTTTTCATTCAATGAATGAGTTCTAAAATACATGAGTTTAATTCTACTAGAAGATAGATGAAAAAGTACTTGTAAGTGTAGTAGATGATTGATATCTGATAAAATATCACTAATTAATTGTCTATTCATGAAAATATACATAATAATGTCTTCAGTACTATACCTAATATAGTAAAATATATTCATCAATGTCCAGGAATAATAATAGTGAATAATATGGGATAATGATTTATATACAGACAATAGGTTGTTGCTAATAGTGTCTGGCCAACGGATCCGAAGTATTTTGTGTAGACAACTGTTAATAAACATTTGTATCTTCTGGATGATGGCTTCCGTAGTTTTTCAGGTTTCTGTCCCATACAATAGAACTCTTTAGACATTTGTATTGAAAATTTTGACTTTAGTGTTGGTTGCCAATTGTTTTGAGTTCCACATGTTCTACAGTTGTAAATATGCTGCTCTTGCTTTGCTGATTCGCGTCTTCTCATCTGCATCCGATCCACCATACTCATCAATGATGCTGCTCAGATATGTGAAGGTTTTTACATCCTTCAAAGCTTTCCCGTCAAGTTGACTCGATTGGTGCATACTGTGTTGTATCGGAGAAATTTTCTTTTTCCTTTGTATATGCTGAGACCTACTGGTGCTGAAGTTGCTGTTACACTAGTCATCTTCTCCTGTATTCGCTGTTGCGTGTGCGATAGAAGAGTCAGATCACCTGCGAAGTGTAGATCGTCCAACTTCATCCTAGCTCCTCCACTGTATCCCATGTTAAGACTGGTCAAAAGTATTATTTTATAACGAAAGCTATAACAGCTACTACGAAAAAGTCTTACATAAGTTTTAAACGATTAGAACTAATACTTTCACACTTGTTTTATTATCATTCAGTTGTATTTATCAATTCAAATATTTATAAAGAGCAGAAATACATAGGAGATATATCACGTTATTCAATTGGGAGTAAAGAAATGTACACCAGAATTATTTAGAACTAAGCTAGAACCACACAACAAGATGAACATTAAATTCATAGAAGTATTCATTTCAATGGTAGTAATGTATAAAGGACATAGTATAGGAAGAAAGAATTTATTCATAGAAAGAACAACATAATGCAATTTTAATCTCACCTACACCATTATGATCGATTCTTAGTCATATCATCTACAGTCTTCAACTATTGGTTACAATAATCACACGGATTAATATAGATTAGTCTAGAAGCCAGTGACTTCAAGTACTGATGCTATATTTTGGTTTGTCCGCCCCCAAACTTTCTTATAACCATGTTCTAATTAGAATCGCGCATTGTGATAATCAGTGTTTAAGCCTATTCAACACATACATGATCTAACTATCTTAGTCGATGAACAATTGACAACCTTATCAACTAATTAACTAACATATCTCCTCTTCTAAATAATCACCTAGTCAATAATATACATATATATATATATAAATCAAATGATTCGAAATAATAATGAACATTTACATGACACTTTTATTTTTTTTTTGTTTTTTTTTTAAATATAACAAATCATCAGCATAGTTACTAAAGACGTTTTTTTTTATAAAAAAAATTCTTTCATTCGTTATTGATTGATTGATTGATTGAATAGAATAGAATATGTGATAAAGGTAACTGGTTACAAAACTATTCATCATATTGTGTAATAAAATATGTAATTAATATCATTTATAACATGTTGTTGTTGAGGCTGTGGTTGTAGTTGTGGTTGTTGTTGCTGTGGTTGTGGTTGTTCATAGAATCATCTCAATATAAAACTAATCGAATTAATATTATTATTATTATTATTATTATTATTATTATTATTATTATTATTATTATTATAAATGCTCAAATACACAAAGTTGTCTTCATTAGTATATGTATATGTATATGTATATATATGTATATACATGTATCTATGCTGTAAGACATTCTTTAACTAATCTAATCTAATCATCATGGTCATTACTGAGATGATCCATTTTTTTTATTTTATTGTTCATTTACCTATTCAATGTCTATTGTTATTAAAATCAACAATAAATATAATTAAATGATGGTTAGTTTAATTTATACAATGATAGATGAGTATCGTTTTGGAATTGCGTAAATAATGCACTTTTTTTTAATGATGATGATGGTGCTTTGGATAATGATGTTTTGGATGATGATGATGATGATGATAATGATGATGATACTTTGGATGATGATGATGCCTTGGATGATGATGATACTTTGGATGATGATGATGATGCCTTGGATGATGATGTTTTGGATGATGATACTTTGGATGATGATGATGCTTTGGATGATGATGATGATGATACTTTGGATGATGATGATGATGCTTTGGATGATGATGATGCTTTGGATGATGATGATGATGCCTTGGATGATGATGTTTTGGATGATGATACTTTGGATGATGATGATGCTTTGGATGATGATGATGATGATACTTTGGATGATGATGATGCTTTGGATGATGATGATGATGATACTTTGGATGATGATGATGATGCTTTGGATGATGTTTTGGATGATGATACTTTGGATGATGATGATGCTTTGGATGATGATGATGATGATACTTTGGATGATGATGATGATGCTTTGGATGATGATGATGCTTTGGATGATGATGATGATGCCTTGGATGATGATGATGCTTTGGATGATGATGATGATGCTTTGGATGATGATGTTTTGGATGATGATACTTTGGGTGATGATGATGCTTTGGATGATGATGATGATGATGCTTTGGATGATGATGATGCTTTGGATGATGATGATGATGATACTTTGGATGATGATGATGATGCTTTGGATGATGATGATGCTTTGGATGATGATGATGCTTTGGATGATGATGATGATGCCTTGGATGATGATGATGCTTTGGATGATGATGATGATGCTTTGGATGATGATGTTTTGGATGATGATACTTTGGATGATGATGATGCTTTGGATGATGATGATGATGATGCTTTGGATGATGATGATGATGATGTGGATGATGATGATGCTTTGGATGATGATGATGCTTTGGATGATGATGATGATGATGATGATACTTTGGATGATGATGATGCTTTGGATGATGAAGACGAATGTGAACAGTTCTATTTTTCGATTATTGTAAATGATTTATCGACTGTATTAGAGATAAACTAGAAGTAAATCAATAATAACAAACAGAAAAAAGAAATATTATTAGTTCATCTATTGATCTACCTCGAAGTACTGGAGTTCTAGTGAGAAGGAGTAACCAATGGAGTTTAAATGAGTCTGTCGTGAGATAGTAACACGCTGAATGTGTCACTCACTTTCATGAATTGATTGAAGTTAAACATCAACACTGTTATATACCGGCCAGGTTAGTTATCTTGAGGTTAAGACGTTTGCGCGCGGAGCCGATAGGTCCTAGGTTCGAATCCCTTTGGTGTGGGATTGTGGATGCGCACTGCTTAGTAAGTTGAAGTTAGACCACCATGAAAAACCTCGAAGTACTGTATGGCCGTTTCATCCTAGTACAGGACTCCTCAGTATTGCGTGTCCACGATTCTGCCTAGTGAGATTCGAACCTAGGACTGATCGGTTTTGCGCGTGTACGTTTAACCAATCGACTCATAATCTCAACTATTAAAATTACCATAATATCTATAAATTCCCTTCTGATATCAATCAATATATGCTCAATAGTGACGGTCTCCAAAAGATAATCCCTTGAGTTCTAGTGAAAAGTAATGACCAGTGGATTTCAACTAGGCCTGTGAAGACAAAGGTGAATAGTGGCTCAATTTTGTGGATTAGTTGAAGTTAGGCAATTAACACTATTGGATGCCGACCGGCACAGTGGTCTAGAGCTTAGGAATTCGGGCGTGAGACCGATAGTTCTCGGGTTCGCATCTCGTGAGGCGGGCTCATGGACGAGTACAGTTGAGTAGTCCCACAATAAAATGAAAAGACCGTCCAGTACTTCCAGGTTTTCCATAATGATCAAGCTTTAATTATCTCATGATTTCAACTATTAAATAAAAATGATCATCTATTCATTGATACCATTTATGTTTTTGATATGTGAATAAATAAAAGCAAATGTACAAATTCATACTTTCTATATCATTTAAAAACAATAATGGGTATGAACGATATATTATTTTTTATTCTTCACCTTAGTGATACAATTTAAAAATCAATAATTTACGAGATCTTACTAGATGAATTTACGTAATCATCATCATTAGTTTAGGAATTAGAAAAATTTATCTCAATCAAATTTACTTTACTCGAATTTACTTATGTACTTACTAACTTTA
>OX336418.1:2770285-2790285 GCA_946903255.1 Schistosoma spindalis | reverse complement strand
ACTTATATAACATTCATAAATAGTTTAACGTTTAATTACTTCAACCTACATTTTATAAAAAAACCACCAACATCCATGTTAATCACCATCATAATTAGGGAGGTGAATCATATGTAATAGGTCTCAGAACTCATTTTTGTATAAAACTCTGATTGCGATCTATTATCGACTTGTTAAATGGTGAATTTCACTTGCCTGAGTTTGCATTATAACAAATAGCCATATTAGGCTGACTAAACATTCACCCAGGTTGTAAGCAACAAATACGTTAAACTACTAATAAACTGGAATAACAAGCACAAAAATTACTGTTAAGTCAGCTTTCCGAGAACTGCAACAGAGCCTCCGGAGGCCCTGAAGGAGCCAAAGAGTCTTAGCCAATCAGAGCACGATGGGGCTTTCTAGAATGCCAATGTGGCGTGCATAATATGTCTTTTAGCGGATTGGCCAAAATATGATGTTGATTTTACAAATGTTAACATCTGTAAATACCCATGTTTTTCTGTACAAAAGGAAACCTTGGAGTAAAGTACTCTTCTCATATTTTGCGCCTTCTCTTTCGTGTTCAGGTCACTGTATAGTTCTAGCTTGAGGGTTTCAGAATAGCTTAGGAATCGAGTATAGCGTTCAGAATTGCAAGACTTATCATTTACGAAAATTGACATGAGACGAAAAAGAATGCTGTTAATAGTTGATAAATAACGATATCCCAAAATCCTAGACACCGATGTAACATGTGCATGAACATCCATGGCTTTATGTCCTAACCGTGCTCTCTTTAATCAAATGGATGGCTGAATGGATTCCCCGCCAAAGTTCTTTTAACCTAAATCTGATTGGTTCGTTCATCAATCATAATCTTGCCATTATCTCTTATTAGCCCTCCTATCGCATACACACGAACAAATGCAGATGAAAACAAATAGTGTAGCAGCAGCCTTTGCATCAGTGGGCCTCAACATTCACAAAGGAAAAACCAAGATCCTCAAATACAAAACCGAGAGCACTAACCTAATCACACTTAATGACGAAACTCTCGAAGATGTGGAATCCTTCACGTACCTGGGAAGCATCATCGATGAACAAAGAGAATGTGTTGTAGATATAAAGGCGAGAATCGGCAAAGCAAGAACCACATTCCCACAATTGAATAATATATGGAATTCAAAACAACCATCAACCAATATCAAAGTCATAATCTTCAATACGAACGTCAACACAGTTCTACTGTACGAAACTAAAACTTGGACAACTACTACAACCATCAACAAGAAGGTGGAAGTATTGATAAATAGTTGTCTACGCAAAATACTCAATATCCATTGGCCAGTTATCATGAGCAACAACCTACTGTAGTAGAGAACAAACCAACTTCCATCTGAAGAAAAAATTGAGAAACAACATTACAGAAATCATTAAATCGCATCACGAGTCAAGCTCTAACTTGTTATTCTGAAGGGGAGAGGAAAAGTGGAAGGTCAGAGAACATATTACCTCGAGAAATATAAATCAGATATGAAAGAGATGCATAACAACTAGAAAAAGTTCAAAGGGATCTCCCAAGACAGGGTTGGATGACGAATGCTTGTGCGCGGTCTATGCACCTCCACGAGGAATAACAGGCGTAACTAAGTAATTATTTCTTATTGATATCATTATTATATACATAAGATTCTTTTATAGTTTCACAAACATTTATTGATCATAATTAATGATGAAGATTAAAAAAAGAAACATAATGAAA
This sequence comes from Schistosoma spindalis, assembly GCA_946903255.1. NCBI lineage: Eukaryota > Metazoa > Platyhelminthes > Trematoda > Strigeidida > Schistosomatidae > Schistosoma > Schistosoma spindalis. Next base: position 2,788,541 of record OX336418.1, on the reverse strand, counting down.
ATAACAAACTGATGATTTTAGACTGGGTAAACAAGGATAATAAATCGATATATTTTTTGTTGCTGTTGTTGTTGTTGTTGTTAATTATTAATCAATATATTATGATCATCTATTTTATTGATTATTTCATTTAGATATCTAAACTATCAATAGAATAACTTTATGGGAATAGTGTTTTTCCATTGAATAATACAGATAGTCATTTATACATTAAATGATACTGTTTGTATAGTATAGTATAGTATAGTAGAGTAGAGTATATATATTTACGAAATTGCACCACCGTACACGATTGTCTTCAGTGAGCTGATAGCTTACAACAGATCTGGTTAAACTCTACTGGTCACAGATTCTCACTAGAACTTTAGGAGATGCCACTTGAAGTCATTCATTAGTGAGTAGATGATTATTATCAGAAAACGTTTTGTAGAGATTTTAGTTATCTAACAGTTCAAATCATGAGTCAATTGAACGAGATGCGCATTGCTGAAGAGTCCTATACTAGGACGAAATTGTCGTCAAGTGCTTTCAAATTTTCCATGGTGGTCTAACTTCATAATCTCAACTATTGAAATTACTACAATCTTTACAAAAACCCCTTCTGATATTTGGATATTTGCCAAAATATTAAAAAAAAATAACTGACAAATTTCATGTACATAGTTACAAAGGTTTGATATGAAAGAAGAAAGAGAAATTAATTCAATGAAGTTGGTGAAATGATTCTAGGCTCAAATCTAACCATTTCCTTTATGATGCTTACTTACTTATTTACGCCCCATACAGTAGAACTGTGTTGACATTTGGATTGAAAATTCTGATTTTGGTGTTGATTGATAGTTGTTTTGAGTTCCACATGTTCTTCAATTATAAATATGCTGCTCTAACTTTGCCGATCCACACCTTCACATGTGCATCCGATTCACTGTACTCATCAATAATGCTGCTGAGATAGGTGAAGGTTTATACACCCTCCAAATCTTCTCCGTCAAGTGTGATTCAATTGTTGCATGCTGTATTGTGTCGGAGAATGTTGCTTTTTCGTTTGAGACCTACTGGTGATTAGGTTGTTGCTACACTTGTCATCTTCTTCTGCATTTATTGTTGCATGTGCGATGAGAGAGCCAGATCATCTGCAAAGTGTAGATTGTCCATCTTCATCTTAGCTGTTCACTGTATCCCATTGTTCCCTCCAAATTTTGACGTCTTCATAATCCAGTCGATCACCAGGATAAAGAGAAAGGTTGAGAGTAAGCAACGTTGCCTGACACCGGTCTTTACTTCGAAAGAGTCTGTGATCAGTCTTCCAAGTGGAGCCTCTCTGGGGCTACTGCTGGTCTCATGTCCAGATAAAAGAGGACGGTTAAACATGGGGTAAGCGGCCCCATCCCTTAGAAAACTAACTCGCTAAAAAAACGTTAAGCAAAAAAAATAGTCATCACAATAATATTTTATCATAGAATATTTTATTATTGAATAACGTACATACTACTTAAAAAACGTTTATAGCTGGAATCAAAATTAAAAGACAAATTAAATTAACCATAAGTATATTCACAACAATATCACTATCATGGAAAACCTGGAAGCACTGGATTGCCGTTTCGTCCCACTGTGGGACTCCTCAGCAGTGCACATTCACGATACCGTCTCGTGAGATGTGAACGCAGGACCTTCAGTCTCGTTTGTGAAAGCTTAACCTCTAGACTACTGTGGCATCCAATAGTGTTAATAACTAACCTGAACTAGTCTACGAAATTGCGCCACCGTACACCATTGTCTTTATTGAGTTATTATCTCACAACAGATCCGGTTGAACTCCATTGATGACTGACTCTCACTAGAACTCCAGGAAATACGTCTTGGAGACCATCAATAGTGAGTGTATGATGAATAACATCAGAGATGGATATCGTGGATAATATAGTAATTTTAATAGTTGAATTCATGAGTTGATTGAAACTAGACCATCATGAAAAACGTGAAATCGTAGATGCTCACTGATAAGGAGTCCTACAGTGGAACGAAACGGCAATCCAGTGCTCCCAGGTTTTCCATAGTGGTCTAGCTTCAATCGACTCATGAACTCAACTACCAAATTACTATAATATCCACAAAATAACCCATTCCGCTAATAATTTTGTAGTTTTCAATCTTTTTTTTTTTTGACGAAAAAGAATTCTAAATTGGTAATTGAAATTTTGATGGGTTTATCATACTTTTGTTTATCAGATATACTGTGAGAAGAATTTTTGTAAAAAGCTTACTTACGTACTTACTTACATAGGTCAGTAACCTTTCGTAGAGAAGCATTCTACATCCAACTCTGTCCTGGACAATCATTTCCAGTTACTATTCATCGTTTTCATGATCCGCGACACACTATGTTCTTTGGCTTCTCACTTTCCATTCCTTTTCAAGATTTCAGGTAATCGGTTGTCTCGTAATGCAGTTTGATGATTTCCGAAATGTATGTTCTATTCATTTCCATCGCTTTTTCCAAATGGCTTCTTCATCTGGAAGCGGATTTGTTCTGTCTCACAGTAAGTTGTTGCTGATTCTATCTGGACAACATATAAATACTAAGCTTAAGTGGTTATTAAATAAAATCGAATTGTTCTAATATTCATTCCTAGAATCTTTTATTTTCAAGCATATATTTTGATTACATCTCGTGGTTATACCTCTAAAGCAAAGTTTAGATGCTCAATCCTATAATACCATCTCGTTTTTATATAATACTCTGAATTTGTATGTTTGTAGAAGCTTGATACTGATAAGATGGTGATTGGAAGTAGTCAATAGGAAACTTTGAACTTAGGTTTCATGCTTCTTGGCACTCTTTAACAAGGTGTACGTGTAATCTTGAGGGAACTGATGTTTTCTTAACGGATTCGATCCCAGTTTCACAGTCAAAGAACTTACCACTGGGTTATCCGGACCAAGACTGACCTCTTGTAGGACTAAAATGTATCTACACTTGATTGATCACTAGATAGTGATCAATGTTATATGTGTCAGGTCTTTCTGAATACAGATCAAATCCTGTCGACCAAGCTTGATACTGGAACTAAAGTTTACGGCTCTCATTTTATTAAACATTTCCATTCACTGTAACTCTTCAGTTTATGGAATGATATTACAAGAAAAAAAAATTTGGTAATTATTATAGGCCAGACATATTGAAACAATTAATGATTTGTTGATTGACTGTTATGCTACTTTATATTGTTTATCATTCTAGTTTACTAATAATAGTATAGATCATAATTAGTAGTATGAATCTTATCATTCCATCTATGAGCAAAGATGGTAAATTGATTGTTTTTTTTTTTATTCACTGTTTCATCGATTGACAATTGTATTATCGTAGGCTGAAGCCCAATTGTTTACGAATTAGTTAATAGAATGGTATAAATAGCATTAGATTATCATCTTAACATGTGGTTATTTGAAAACATGATCATATTTGCTATGATTATCACTTCATTTTCTCAGTTAATAGATACACTGGACCTAGATATTTCGTTCATAAAAAACAATTCAAGATTGGATTAATTGAAGTTTGACATTAAAACATTGTTGAATACTGGCTTAGTGGTCTAAATGGTAAATGTTAGTGAGCGAGACTGATGAATTCTAGATTCGAGCCTTGCGGGGTGAGATCGTAGATGTGCAATGCTGAGGAGTCTGATACTAGGATGAAACGGCCATTCAGTGCTTTTAGGTTTTCCACGATGGTTTAGCTTCAAATAATTCACGAATTCAATTATTAAGTTCAAGAATCACTTAGATCTTTATGGTATTCTAATTCTTCTTTCTAGAATGAAATTATTGATCGATAGATACGCTAGAACTATTACCTTTTAGACTAAGAGATGGAAATACTTTCTTCTATGTGCAAATTATCCTTTAGTTAAATTCACTTGGTATTATCTACACGAATCTGCTCATTGATGTTTAGGGACTGTAAATGATCAGTCTCTTATGGACATATGTGAATCTTGTGCGAACTGCCTTGGTATTGCCTTAAGTCACAAGCATTATATGCAACGATGGATAATAGCTAGCGATAGAAGCCAAGAACCATGGAACCGTCCTATTTGGGAATCATCAGATGAATGTACCTGCATCTCAGTGTTGATATTCACTCTGGGACTCGAACTTAGTACCATTCGCTTCAAACACCATCACGTTATCTATTTAGTTATTGAGTCCTGAATACCACTGGCTTGTTCTTTGAGGTAAAGTTTCAATTCACTCGGTATTGTTTACTTGAATCTTCTCATTGATTTTAAGCACTGTAATTGACTATTAGGACTCAGTAGATAAGTGGATAATAGGATGGCGTTTGAAGCAAACGGTACTGAGTTCAAGTCCTAGAATGATTATCAACTTTATGATGCAGATACATTCAACTGACAAGTTCCAAATAGGATTAAAATGTCACATATCCTAAATTTCACTGCTAATCACTATCTAATACACATCAATTGTTCATGTAGTTAACATGTATAAACACAATATTTTTTTGAATCAATTCATTAACATTGAAAAAAAATATGATCATTTTGGACAAGATTGTGATCTAAAAAGTGTGTGTGTGTATGTATGTAGGTATGTAGGTATGTATGTATGTATGTGTGCTCAATTTCAAATTAATATGATATGGACAATAGGTTTGCCTATTCACATCATCTTATTATAATTTAGGTCAAATCAATTGATATCATTTAAAGATAGATACAATGATATCAGCATGAATTACGATAACAAATAACCCGCATTCATTTGTACATTTACTTATCCAATAAATAGTTAAAAAATAGATTATAGATTTATGAAATGCATAGATCTAATTAGTATTCATTACATACAAATATATAGGTATATTATTGTTGAATTATATCTTCTTGTTATTTGATTGGTAATTATAATGATGAAGTTTTATTCTTTGAGTTAAATGATTTGATTATGGAATATTTATGGTATTTCTAAACAATATTATTATTATCAGAAGGGATTGTGTAGAGATTTTAGAAATTTCACTGGTTGAAATCATGAATCCATTGAAGCTAGACCACCATGGAAAACCTGGAAGCACTAGACGGCCGTTTCGTCCTAGTATGGGACTCAGTGGTCTAGTTGGTTAAGCGCCTGGCGCGAGACTGATAGGTCCTGGGTTCGAATCTCGCGAGGAGCGGGATCGTGGATGCGCACTGCTGAGGAGTCTCATACTAGGACGAAACGGCCTTCCAGTGCTTCCAGGTTTTCCATGGTGGTCTAGCTTCAATGGATTCATGATTTCAACCAGTGCAATATTATTATTGTGAAAATTCCCATTTGGACATTTGATAAATACAGAAGGAACGAATTGAGCGAAGAAATTTCTTTTCAATTAGTTTTTCATCATGGCTCTACACTAATATATATATGATTTACAATAATGATGTAATACTCATTGAGTGGATACGTTACGTAATAATTACATAATGACATTTAGATTAACATGTAGTATTTAGGGAGGAAGATGATTAATATTCAAAGTAATTATTCAGTTAAGAAGTTGCTAAGTTGCATAATATATGAAAAAAGAGAAGGAACAGAATTTGTAATGGTTGGTCAATAGAATAGCAGTTACGTAAGAATCAAGAGATGACTGTTGAGAAATTATAAAATTTAAAAAGAAAAGGAAAAAAGAAAAAGAAAAAAATCAACCAAAATTAAAAACTACAAACCAAATACTACAAGTATGGAAAATAGTTCAGTTAAAGGGAATGTTATACAGATGGCTAAGGCAGCGAAAGTGGTTGAACAAATTTCTTCTGAATGTAAAGGTCAGGTTTATGAACATGGATTGCGATGGCTTCCGCAATGTGTAAAAGGCGCACTCGTAAACTATGTGGTAAATTTGATGGGATATGGTAGATAACCTTAAAAGCTTTATTCAATTCAACTTGGTGACCTGTGTCAACCAAATGAGCGAGAATAGAACTTTTAATCCCTTTTACCTGTCGTTTATTTAGTCACGATGGATGATGTTCTGTAATGCGGTGACGAACTTGCCGAATTGTACGCCCTATATAACTGGCTCCACAGGAGCAGTTGAACTGGTAGATACACATAGATTTGGTGAATTCAGGCAGTCTGTCTTTGCTGGTCGTTCTTATTTTGGGGTAGTTATAGAAGATAGTATTCAGTTTGGCTGCATTATTATTATTAACAGAAACTTTAGGTAGAAGTGTGTTGGGGTATTCAGAAAATACCCCAGAAATTATCTAATGCTATTCCTGAATGAGAAGTAGTGTCATTTCCCCATTGGTCAACATTCTTCCAACGTGTCATCTCCTTATTGGTCAATATTTATTTGTGTCATTTCCTGAAGGTTAAATCTTGTACAAATGTTACTTTCTATTTATGGTACGATGTAGTCTGTTTGATTGCTATATAAACAGTGTATGTTTGAAATATAGCGATTCATATCTCCGAGGCTGAGACTTGTGTTCTGGACTCAATTGGCTGGGCTAGACAGGGAAGCAGGGCCAATCAGGACTCTAGGCTGCTCGCTCGTGTTTTATGCGTCACTGTTTCGATCGATAATGGGCTGCTCTCTAATAGGCGGATCACACGTTATAACAAAGTGAAATGTTTGAATTTGTTTATATATGATTCACAGTTTGTCTTATAGATCATAATGTTGATTAGTTTTTGTTGATTTTAAACTTGTCATTTGTATACTTCTTTGTTTTAGTTGTATCTTTCATTGGTTTGAGTTTTGTTCTTTACCATCTCAGATTGGTATTTATTTATATTCATGTATTCTCCTCTTTAACTATGTACTTCATTACATGTATTTGGAATACCATGTATATTATTAGAATGGATATACTTGTCTAAAAGAAATAATATACCGTGAAAATTGATAGTTAACGGATACAGTTTACTCATTTGAACTTCATTGTTAAATATCCTGGAGATGGTAGCATGACGGACTGATCTTGATAGTACAGAAAAGACAAAACAACAAGATACTTCTATCTTACACACAAATTTCAGCTGAGATTATCTATAAAAGAGTAAATAACAACATTTTGTGTTGTCTGTTATATCAAGCTGACGAGTCTCAATTAAGACGAAATACGCGTCCTCGATTCCACTACTATCCACTATCCATTTTTGCTTATAATGCTTACATCTTGTTGATGTATCAAGGCAATCCGCACAGGATACATATATGCCAAAAAGAGACTGATCAGTTACAGTCCTAAACAACAATAGGAAGATTCAAACATACATTACAAAATGAAATTAAACTTGATTCCATTGCACAAACTAGTCGCTATCAGGACTCAGCAGCTAAGTGGATAACGTGATAGCATTTGATGCTGACGGTACTTGGATGGAGCAGTGGAGTAAGCATCAACTATAGAATTCAGATATATCCATCTGATGATTCCTAAATAGAACGAAGTGTCTTGCATCCTGAATTCCACTGCGAGCCATCATCCATTTATGCTTGTAAATAAAAACGGTTCGTATATAGTTGGCATCGAGCCATACGAGTATTCGGAAGGGTTAATTATTTCCATTAAAAATCATCAAGTAACTTTTGATACTTCAAACTGTCGGTTTGATGTCTTAGACTGATATGAAATAATAATGCTGCTTCATCTAGACAAAGGTTCTACTGTGGCGATTTTAAATAAAGATGAATACATTATCAAAGTAACATCCGTTTTAGATGGTTTTATGAGATTTACTATCGACAATATTAAAAGAGACATGACAAATGCGACAAAGAAGTCGCCTTTAAAAGCATTGACAGAACACGTGTACAATTAACTCAAGCTAAAGAAGTCGCAGTGACCATATTTGTACAGTTTAGCTCAAATACTCAAACCAAACATATCTTTGACCTAATCATCTTTTCCAAAACTCACCCATTGGATTACTGAGTGCTTAGAACCAATACTCGAGAAACGAGCTCTTTATAGTCGGAAGGATAGTTTCGAAGTTGTACAAAAGCTTGATAGTGTGAATGTTTCTGATAAATCTATGGTAGTATTCAACATTCAATTTCTGCATTTAGCATTTCCCAATCCTTCAGTTTTTTTTTGACTTATTGAAGCATATAACTGAAACATTCATTTTGTGATTAATTATTCTGGTAGTTTCATTCCATTTGAAAAGAAGATATATGAAGGCGGTTTTCTTTGCAGCTGTATCATACTTAACAAATTCGTTAGTTTTGGGATACTTCTCGATGAAATTCTGTAGGTATACATTTTCACGTGGACAGGTTTTTCTGAAAACAAATCGTTTTTCCAGACTTTCTTTGAAGCACCAAGCACCGTTGAAAAGGATTAGTACAATCCATTTCTCATAACTTATTAAACAGTTGTTGTAAAATTCACTCGGTATTGTTTACTTAAATCTTCCCAATGATGTTTGAAACTTCATTGATCAATCTGTTATTGACATGTGTGCCCCCAAATGCCCTAGTACGGCCGAGAGTGGGGAGAGTCCGCTCTCCCTCTCGAAATGCTCTCACATGGCCATGCGTACATAGCCTCTGCTAGGGGAGTCCTACTCACTGCCTTCTCGTGGCGGGGGTGTTGTTTAAAAAAATGAGAGGACGAAAAGCGAATGTCTGGCGCTTTAACCGGATACCAAACCAATGGTGCACATGGGCTCCAGTATCCTGCCTGAGGGAACAAATGGCGTATGAACCAATCGTTGGTCACCGGTTACCATGGGACTACATCTCCTCACGATGCTCCACTGCCTTGTGGGTCAGACGTCCAGGTCGAAGGCTCGGGGTGTGGCGCCTTAAGAAAACCACCTGCTTCGGTTTGGGCACCCGGGCAGTATCACAGCCCTCACACAAATCAATTGAGATTCGTGTGGCGCATATGTACTTGGTGCCTCCCTGTACCTATACTTATGTGTTAAAATAAAATAAAAATAAATACTGTGTGTATTGCGTCGATATAACCTTAATTCACAAGCAATTTAAGCTTGGATGGATAGTGGCTAGCAATGGAATTCAGGATGCGTGTTTCCTCCTATTTAGAATTCGTCAGAGTGAACATAAACTCTGAGATACAGGCACATCCATCTGCCGAATCCTAAATAGGACGAAACGTGCATCTTAAAGTTGTTATCCCCCTTCCCAGCCTAAAAAGTTGGTGAAGCTTAGTAGGCCCTTCTAGAGAGGGAAACAGGTCACATCAAATCACGGCACAACTACCTGAGGTAGAATAGCTGTATTTGCAATCGGTTGAAGTTTTCTCTGTAGGGAACTACCCTGTACATTACATGCACCACTTTTGTGAATTTTGTGTGGTTTTTCGATCCCGGAGTAATTTGTGCTGTAATTCTTTGTGGATTTCGGAATCAGTTTGTAGGTATCGGTCGAGTGGGTGATTAACCTGATCCCTACCACCTGGATTACCGCCCACCTTAGTTCATAGAACATAGTCCCATTATCCAGGAGGCATGATGTGGACGTGTGAATCGGGTTTTGCTTCCCTGAAGTTGTTATTAGTTTAAGTAAATTTCATTCTATGTAGTTTTATGATAGATGTGTCATTTTGCTTTGACATCTGAAATTCATTGATTTCGTAACCTTATTCAAATTCGTAAAGTGAAGCAATGGAAAATTATAGTTAGCTCAACCGAATACACCAGAAATTTTTATTTTAACCAATCGGTTTTTGTATTGAATTAATTTTTTTATGTTGTTTCATAACAGTGTACTAGGGAAACGGCACACACTTTCTGGGGAGACCCTCATAAATTCCAGTATTACTATTTGCTTTTAGAAGCGGTTTTGTGGAGATTTTAGAAAGTTCAATAGTCCAAATCATGAGTCAATTGAATCTAGACCACCATGGAAAACCTGCAAGCACTGGACGGCCATTGGATGCCGGCTCAGTGCTCTAATGGTTAAGCGGTGGCGCGCGAGACTGATAGGTCCTGGGTTCGAATCTCGCAAGACGCGGGATCGTGGATGCGCACTGCTGAGGAGTCCCATACTTGGACAAAACGGCCGTCCAGTGCTTCTAGGTTTTCCATGGTAATCCAGCTTCAATCAACTCAAGACTTCAAATATTATTTATTTATTTGAACATATAAATATTGGCCACAATGTGGCACTAAATATATATGCGACACATCAGTCACATAATTTGTGTAAGGGCTCGGATACTGCCCATGTGCCCGAACCGAAGTAGGTGGGTTTCTTAAGGGGTCACACCTGGAGTCTTTGACCTAAAGGTATAACCCACGAGGCAGTGGAACAATGTCAGGAGATGCAGTTCCATGGTAGCCAGTCACCAACCATTTAGTTCATACACCATTTATTCACTTAGGATCCTGGAGCCCATGTACAACATTAGTTTGGAATCAGTGTTTTCTAACTCCCCTAGGTGGATCCTCCACATCCATTAACCCGACTAAAGCTCTAGACGTTCACACTTCGTCCTCTCAATTTCATAAACAACACCTCCGCTAAGAGAAGGCATTGAATAGGACTTCCCTGGCCTTGGCTGTATAAGCGTGGACATGGGAGAGTTAACTCTCCTCACCGTTGACTGCATCAAGTCATGAACATGACATTAATAGAAATAAAAAATTCAGTACAAGTTAAACTAGATTTTGCTTATAAATTTGAGTTTATCATTTACTTTAAAATTCATATGCAATAATATGATTTAATGGTTATTGATTTCAATAGCTACTATAAATAGAAATCAGTTGACAAAGTGATGTCATCTTCTTTTTTCTAAAATTAAAAATAGAACTACATCAACTACTGTAATTCAATTGTGTCAATGGTCTAGATGGTACTATTGATCATTATAACCTGATATCCAATTGGATTGACATACTACAGACTAATAGAATACTTGGGAATCTTATTGATTAACTGTATTATTTGGTACATTGTGTTTGAATTCATTAATTTAATGTTATAAGTTTACTTTCGTATATATTTTCATGTATAATTTTGAAGGAAGCTTCAGTTGATACTATATATGATCTTAGCTCAGAGAGTTGAGAAACGATAAATTACTCATGAACTAACGTGAATGGTAAACCAGGTGGTAGAGATTGGTCTTATCACCACGCTCGACCGATACCCTTCAATCGATAATGAATTCCACAAAGAAACGCAGCACATTCACTCTTCGGATGATATAAAGTGATCAGAATTAAATCGATGCTGTAAGATTGAAATTTTGTTTGATTTCTGTATTCCTTTAAAATGTCATGCAGGGTAATGTTCAGTAATGTGTATTGAAAGAGCTCATCTTGTGTGATTAGTATAACTTGCTTCATATGAGCAAGTAAACTGACAGATATAGATTGATTTTGTTTAAACTAAGTGGTTATTCTTTACACAACCACAAATCATTAGTCGAATAAGAAAGGTAATGTAAAGTTCCTGGTACAGTATCTCCTTTAACCTGAATTGGGTCTTTTTTGGTGCAGTGAACACTCTTTTGTACTGTTGTTTTGGTTTCAGATTTTTTTTTGATGAATCTAGATGGCTACAGACTGTTGTACAGTATCTGACGTAGTTTATCAAGTTCAATGTCGATTGTATTCTCAGTACAGATTTTTCTAGACATTGCTCAGATCAGGTGTCTGTTTTACTTCAATAGAACCCATCGTTAAAAGTTCATGTATTGACCATCCCTTGCTAGATTTCTGTTTATCAATCTTTATAGAGAATCGTCAGGTCTTCGATTTACCAAAACATTCAGAGAAGTTGAATTCTGAATCCGACTCTGATTCCAATGTAAACTTAACTAGTTGATGATTTTTGATTGAGATCACGAACCGATTGATGTTAGACCAACCTGAAAGCACTGGACGGCCGTTTCGTTCCTCAGCAGTGCCTATCCACCATTCCATACCAAAGGGATTCGAAACTAGGGCCTTCGGTCTTGAGCGCGTTCGCTTAACGTCTAAACCACTGACACGGCATTCAATGGTGTTAATGTCTAGCCTCAACCTATCCACGAAATTACACGACCATCTTCCATTGTACTGAGGTAGATGCATGTCTCTAGCGGACACGGATTAGCCCCCACTGGTCAAGGCTCGTAAATACGCACTGCTGAGGGGTCCCACAATAGAACGAAACCGCCGTCCAGTGCTTCGAGGTTTCCAACGGTATTCTAACATCAATCGGTACATGATCTCAATCAAAAGCTTAGTAATCTCCACAAAGCCATACTGATAATTGATGATTGTAATGATTGTAAAAAAACCATGCTTTTTAGCTATTTTAGTTTTATGTTTAGAGTGATGTTAAGATATTTTGGAATCAATTCAACAACAACTCAAGTTCCTTGTCTATCGAATGTGATTGTTCAAAAAGTAGAGATTTAAGAAACAGGCAATTATTAAGAATCCTACTTGTACCTCTTCTAGAGTTACTGTCGGTTTTAGTTTCAAGTAAACACGAAAGGTTAGGTATGGAGTTGATAATCGTATCCCATAGAGAGAAAAATTTAAATAAACTTTGTTCTTATTGATTAATGTTTATTCAAATCATTTGTGTGAAATCGTCAACCTGTCAGCAATATGTTAAAATAGAATCTTGTAGTAATTAGTCCGTTCGATAAATTTCAATAGTCTTATTAGAAAACAAAGATTATCAGAACTATGTGATAACATGTTACCGTAATACATTTTGAACAATCTGATCACGGATGAGCATTTCTGAGAAGTCCCATTCTAAGAAGAAACGGTTGTTCAATGCTTCCCGATTTTCTATACTGGTCTAGCTTTAATCGATTGATAAATTCAACTATTGAAATTCCTATAATATCCATAAAACCCATCTCCGATTATAATCATCATATGCTCACTAATGACGGTCTCCAAGATGTATTTCCTGGAGTTCTAGTGAAAAGCAGTGACCAGTGGGATTCAATCAGGTCTGTTGTGAGATAGTAATTCACTGATGACAATAGTGAACGGTAGCTCTTTTTCATGTTTGAAGTTAGATATCAACACCGTTGGATGTCGTCTGGTATAGTGGTCTAGATAATAAGCATTCACGAACGAGACTGAATGTCCTGGGTTCAGATCTTGTGAAGCATGATCGTGGATGTGCACTGCTGAGGAGCCCCATACTAGGACAAAACAATCATCCAGTGCTTCCAAGTTTTTCATGATGATCTAGCTTCAATTAATTCATAAACTCAACTATTAAATTACTAAAAATCTCTACCAAAACAAGATTGTATTAGACAAATGTTCATTGTTATTGATTTATTGAATATGATAGTTAAGGAAAATGAAGTTCATTATAATCACTTATTATTATTATTATTATGCATATGACATAGTGATTATCAAACAAAAAGGTCATATATAACAATTAAACTGAATAAAAGATGAATGAAAGGATTAGTTTGGATCTAGTTATTAATTCATTATATTAAAACATAATAATATTATTACTAGAATGGGTTTTTGTGGAGAATTGGTAATTTCAATAGTTGAAATCATGAATCAATTGAAGCTAGACCACCATGGAAAACCTGGAAGCACTGGACGGCCGTTTCGTCCTAGTATGGGACTCCTCAGCAGTGCGCATCCACGATCCCGCTCCTCGCGAGATTCGAACCCAGGACCTATCAGTCTCGCGCCAGGCGCTTAACCAACTAGACCACTGAGTCCCATACTAGGACGAAACGGCCGTCCAGTGCTTCCAGGTTTTCCATGGTGGTCTAGCTTCAATGGATTCATGATTTCAACTATTGAAATAATAATATTAGTAAAAGGATTTATAGAAACCAAACAACATAGGATATTGTTATAATGCTCAATTGTTACTTCGTCTAAAGTTATAACGGTTTGGTTTCCATGTTTACGCATATGGGATGTTCATTTATCTTAGACGAATATCTACATTAGATTCCCCACCCACCCCCACCCCTACCCTAGTGTCTATTCTACAAAACTTCAAACACAACTCAAATGATCAGGAATATGTGATTAGCCTGATTACTATGTAAATATATTTCTACATCCATAATTCCGACACAATCCAACAATAATGAACAATCAATAATCAAGTAAGTTGTAATAATAATTAGGATAAGGACAATATATAACCCATCCGATGCCTGTCAGATTATCTACATGTCTGACTAAACAGACAATCAATCAATATCATTCTCGTCAACACATTAGATATCTTTCTTGGCATACATTAGAACTTCTCAATACTGAATATATTCAATGCTAGACAAGATCAGATCTAATAGTTTTGATAATTATAGTTATTAGATTATAGTTAGTACAGTTACTCCTCAGAAAATTCATATATGAATACAGTCAGTGAACACTGACTAAACTTATCTACATTTGAAAGAGTTCTTAGAATAAGGCTTTCTACTAGAATCTCATTTTGTTTATTTAAAGCTAGGGTATTAAAGAAACAGTACACTTGATTCTACATTTACACTAATAGGTTACTTAAAAGTACAAATCATGTAAACAAATCTGTAGGTTACTTATATCTACATCAGTAGTATATAACAGTGATCATGCATAGAATGTTATTCAGTAGAAGATCGATCAGGAAAGAACGGGGATGGGACGGAATGCAATTAGTATGAAAATGTATGAACAATGAAATATGAGACAATGGACTGATATTTACAAATGGAACAGTCAAGTTTGAGACGATGGATAGATATTTAGCAATTTAACTGGTTACTATGTGGTTCTCAGATTTTAATGAGATGCTCTGTAACTTTGTGCCTAAATACATTCGATTGTCCCTACTGGTGTTCTTGTTTCCTACACTATCAACAATGTCAATACTCGCTTCAAAAGGAATATTAAAGACAGTACTTTAATGGAAAATGTCTATTACCTGTTTATACTAATGATAATTATTGTTATGCCATCGGCAAGCATGATCTGTACAGTATGATAAATCTGCATTCAATAATATGAATCTATAATTTATTATTTTGATTGAGATCATGAATTGATCAATGTTAGAACATCATTAAAAATGTGGAAGAATTCTATGGGACTCGAACCCACGACCCATAGTCTCGTGCACTGAGCCGGCATCGATGTACTTATTAATAACTTGCTTCAAGATGGATTTCCTGGAGTTCTAGTGAGAAGCAATGACAATTGAAGTGCACTCGGATCTGTTGTGAGGCAGTAATTCACTGACGGCAATAGTGGACAGTGGCTCGACTTCATGGATTGGTTGAAGTTAGACATGATGGCTCAGTCATCTAGATCTTCAGCATTTGAGCATGAAACCGAAGGTCACGGATTCAAATCCCTTTAATGTGGGATCGTGTGTACACATTACTGAGGAGTCCGATACTAAGATGAAATGGTTGTTCAGCGCTTCCAGATTAACGATTTTCATTATATACTCTACTGTTGAATTACATCTTAAGGTAACTTTATTCTCTTCCTACTATAAATATTATTAGAACTTTAGTGGGTATGGTTTCAAACATTTAACTCCATGTCTCTTTGACTAACAATAATAATAATCATCAATTTACTCCATTATAAATGAAAGGAATAATGTCATAACTCATGATTACTTTTGATTACATTACATGAGGTTCTACTGTGAATACACTTATCTGATTACATATGAATGACTATTCGCTATATATTACATGTATTTAACGGTAGATGTAATGTGTGCTACTGATGTCAACAGATATAAATAGTATGTATCATTAATCGATTGTAAAATATCTGGCGGCAGAAAGTTAAGAAGATCAAAGAAAAGTGAACAAGAATAAACAATGATTAGCATGGAAACGAAAGAATAATGAAGCTTGAGACAATTGATTGACATTTCTCAAATGATGTATTTACTGTATGATTCTCAGATTTTACTAAAAGATTCTGTAATTTTGTGTGTTCCTTCTTGTGTTCTTGTTCACTACATAAGAACATACAATTCAGATTAAGTGTGTTCTTTCGGTTATTATAAAGTTTTTGATTGAGATCATGAACTAATTGATGTTAGACCTTCATTGAAAACCTGAAAGCACTGCATAGCTGTTTCTTCCTATTGTAGGACTTCTCAGCAGTGCTCATCCATGATCCCGTCCCCTGCAAAATTCGAACTTAGGACCTATCAGTCTCACGCGCCAGTGTTTAACCATTGAACCACTGAGCCGGCCGGTATTCAATGGTGTTAATGTCTAACTTCAACCAATCTACAAAATTGCGCTACCGTACATTATTGTACTTAATGAGCAGTTATCTCACAATAGACCTGGTTGATCTTCACTGTTCAAGGTTTCTCAAAAGAACTCCAGGAAATGCCTCTTGAAGTTAGTCACTAGTAAGCAGATGATTATTATCAGGAGGGGTTTTGTGAAGATCTAAGAAATGAATCAACATATATATATATATATATATATATATATATATATATATATATATATATATGGTATTGGTCCATAAATAGATCCACACAGTCACCATTCATTAATCTTACCGGAATATATCCAATTCAAATAGTAATATTTACTTAGATACAAGAAAAGTATTGAAACATTATGATGAGAACACATGATCTGTGTACTATAAATGATTTATTTGTAAACTATGTCAGATTTCATCTATCTTGTATCAGGTTTCCTTTTAATTACTACTTGTCTCTTTGTATTTCATCACTATAGAATAAACATTTCTACATCATATAACAAGTGATATTATTTAACTCATTCATTTGTTATTCTTAAATTCTTTCAAAGTTTCTATTCTCTCATATTGTTCCTTGTTATACTTTTGTTGATGTTTGCATTCCATAAGATCTTGAATAAATCACTTTGTTATTTGTATATACAACTAGAAACTGTTTTAAACAAATATATATCAATATTAGAATGAATAGTTTGATTGAAATTAGGCGTCAAGTTAGATACAGAGTAACAGTGAAGGATGGTAAATCAGTTGATAAGATTGTGAATGTTCATCAACTGAGATGGTTAAACTACGTGTTATGTATGCCTGAACTCCGATTATCACGATGCCTAATGCTGACTAATGTTTGAGATAGTTGAAAGAAAGTTAGGGGAGGTCAAACCAAAACGTGGCATCAATCCTTGAAAACACTAACTTCTAGTCTGAGCCATGTTGGTAGATGCAGACTACTTGGTTGGGGTCCACGTGACTATCGTTAACCAATGGTTCGAGACTCTTGATGACATGGCTCAGAATCGATCACAATGGCGTCGTTGCATACACTTTCTGTCTTCCCTTAAACTATAAGATTAAAATCGCTTCATATCTTTCTTTCTACGAACTAATTCTTTCTTCCTGTATTATATCCTTATACACAATCTTTCTTTTATATATTGCTATAATTGAAGTAACTACTTCTATGAATCCAATGTTCATTTTGTTGTGCTGATGAGGTATGGCAACTTTGACCGATGCATGTATGTGCCAGGTCCTACGTTGTAGCTGACTAACTGTCTATACGTAATGAACTAACAAATTACCTTCATAGTTAAATGTAATGTTATAACATATATATTATATAGGATAAGATAACTGAAAAAAGGGGAAGGTTTGTAATGTATTTGATTTTGAGAATTATCTAGCTCATTTAACGTGTAGAACCAAAAAAAAACTGGCTATTATAAGCAATGATAGATGGTGGATAGCAATGGAATCCAGGATACAAGTTTCAAGGGAACGATACTCGATTCAAGTACAATAGTAAACATCAACTGTAAAATGTAGGTACATCTAATTGACAAGTACCCAAATATGATGAAAAGTGTATCTTGCATTCCACTACTAGCCATCGTCCATGCAAGTTTATAATCCTTATGATTTATGTCCATATCGTGGTAATCCACACAAAGTAAGCACATATATCAACAAGAGACTGATCAATTACAGTTTTAAATATCAAATTGTAGCTTCGCATAAACCATGCCAAATGAATTGAATCTAATCATGATATAAACTACATGAAATCGTTTTTTAATAAGTTTCATATCACCATTTAAACTAAATTGCCTTACTTTTCTTAGTCTGTTTCATATGATTTTTAATTAGCGATTTATTATTAATTGAGATTGTTGGGGTATTCAGAAAATACCCCAGAAATTATCTAATGCTATTCCTGAATGAGAATTAGTGTCATTTCTCCATTGGTCAATATTCTTCCAACGTGTCATCTCCTTATTGGTCAATATTTATTTGTGTCATTTCCTGA